>RJVU01008195.1:193625-238500 GCA_003731715.1 Anabarilius grahami | reverse complement strand
CCGAATGTGCGAATATAAAACCAACTTTACCGAAGTCATGAACTCGGAGGTGCTTTATCATGTTCGACGTGCACACTCCTATGCACGAAACAATCTTGCAGCAAATGTTGCATTTTGGCGAGATTTCGTTCTGTTTAAAAAAAGTGAAGCCACACTTTGGACCGCCGACGCACGCTATCCATGTTCGACTTGCTCGGTTATGCCAACACTTCCGATGGACGCTTCTTCGTTGGTGTTCAGCGGTTTCTTCTTCCAGTCGGCGGACTGTGAATCGAAACTAGGAATCGAAATTTAAACTTTTGAACGATTCCGGGAAAATCGCAAAGCTAGTCCCGGTTCCAATCGATACTCGATACTCGATACCCAAGCCTAGTGGTATTTGATTTTTACTCCTGAAGACATTTGATTTTAGTACAGAGGCCACAGGGTAAAATTAATGATTCTGTAAGTTAATAATAATAATAATAATGAGAAAAATTCTAGTAATAATTTCATGACTAACTCATTATTATAAGAACGTTTCTCATTATTATGATATACGTACTTTGTCATTTATTCTGACAGGTTGTGTGTGTGATTGACAGCCGTGCGCTCACCTGTACTCCCTCTTGCTCAGGTCGGTGTAGCGGACGGTGTCGTCCATGCTGCAGGTCACCAGACGGTCCGCGTCGTCCACCATCATCTTGGACACCAGGTTAGAGTGTCCTTTCCCCAGAATCTCATCGTTCTCTCCGCTCTCAGAGTCCCAGTAATGTGCAGACGTGCGTCAAGGACAAACACCGAATAAACACTGATCAGAATAATGGTGACTTATCTTTACAGCTGAAACTGATTCTGCCATTTTCCTGTTTATAGCTGCTTTGAAACCGTCTATACAGTATAAACACTAGAGAAATAAAGCTGACTGAAGGATATTAATGTGTCCATCATGACTGCCTGAATAGATGTTCAATCGTCCGTCCGCATTATGAACCGTCAGACACTGGATGGATTTGGTGTGACCCTGAAACAAACACACAACCACTACATCACCACCAGGGGTATTGCAGTTAACTAAAACTAAAAACAGAATTATTATTTTCATTCTTTAATATATATATATAAAAAAAAGAAAATTCCAAAGCACAATTTCTCATCTTCATCTGAAACAGACGAGCGTCTCACCTTGATGGTGCGCAGCGGCCGGTCGGGGTTGTTCTTGTCCAGGTAGTTGATGAATCCAGACAGAGAAACACTGAGCAGGTGATTCTTCTGCCACAAACAGCCCAGCTGCTGGTCCAGCACATCTGAGCCCAGGTTAAAGGTCGTGACCGCCGTCCCGCTGCCCACATCCCACAGCTTAACCGTCTTATCACCTGACGCCGAGATCAGCTGCGTGCTGTCGGCACTCCAGCTGACCTGAGGAAGAGGAATCATCAGCATCATCATCATCATCATAATCATGCGTCACACTGACCGACACTCACAGCGTAAATGCCTCCGTCATGAGCCTTCTCTCCTCCCAGAGTGCCCAGCTTATCTCCGCTCTTCCCATCGTACAGGAAGATCTGGACAGGAGGAAGAAACAAGAGTGAACAATGTGAAATAAACCTCTGTTCATGCTTCTGAATGACGTTTGTGTCCGTCACGTCTCACCTGTCCGTCGGCACCAGCCGATGCGTAACGATTCCCGTCAGGAGAAAAGCGCACACAGTTCACGAAGCGACTGTGATCCTGCAAACACAAACAAACATCAGAATAACTTCCCGTCCCTCTCACAGCGACACAAGTGCAACCTGTCACTCACATGAGATCCACCAATAGCAAACCACAACCTTCCAAACATCCAATCGGTTCTGCACAGACAAAATCAAGCCCCGCCCTACATTTGTTCTTGTTTGAGAAGCAGTTTCTCTCTGATATACGACACAATAGAGAAGAATAGACGAGCACAACTTCCATTTCATGCTGACTTTAAAGTAAAAAGGCTCAACGCTTTTTTTATTCAACAATCCGAACGTGACGCAGCCGGAGGAAATGAGATCTGTGACGGTATGAACAGATAGTGATCGGTCAGGATAGGAGCGGCCCGTCCTCCATAAACACATCCAGATCCTGACTTTAGGATTTTATTCATTTTCATGACTTTCCACAACCAAAAGTCTCTCATAAGAAATACGGTTAGGCCTGATGCATTTATTGATTCAAAGATTATTGGTTATTTATTCTAATCACAGTTATCTGAGATAACTTCAATAAACGTGAAGTTTGATTCTTGCCATTCAAATAAGAGAATTTTAAGCTTTTAAAGGAATGCCATAAATATCCTTGAGTAAAGAATAAAAAACAGTTTCAAAAGTACAGAAAGAAATTCAAAGGTCTTCCTTCATATGAAATTAAGAGCTTTAATTAGACTGCATTATATTATATTTAAATAAATTATATAGACATTAATTTTCACAGCATTGACATAAATCATAAGGACTGATTTTATTATAATTTTTATCATTATATTATATATGATTTAAAGTAAAACACTGTATTAAATGGTTAAGAAGACAATATATTACTCCAGTTAAACTACATCATTTCAACCCAAATATTCCTGATATGTGTTATAAATGTAAAAAAGAGAAGGGAACTTTAGTGCATTCCCACATGCAGTGGAATAAAGTTAATTGCTTTTGGGTTAAAATATTTAATATCATAAGCCAAATCACTGGTAAAAGAACTGCCCTTTTTAAAGTCACCAAACATGAAAGATTATTGTTAATTCTGTGTTTGCTAGAAGCTAAACATGTAATAGTGTGTGCGTGGACAAAAAGAAAGTCCTGGTGTGTCTCAATCCTTGCTTTAGAAAAGATTACTTATTTTCTGAAAAACAAACTTTATACCTTTTGGTCCATCTGGAAAGTGTTCTATGACTTTTTGGAGAGTCTAGATGGAGACTTCTTTGTGGAATTGATGGACATTGAGACTATATAGACAAATATGTTATTGCGGTTTTTTTTGGGACTATTATTAGTAGTTTAATTTCTTCTTCCTTTATTTTATCTAGTTATAATGGAAATTTTTAAATGTTGTTGAAACGTGATAATTTTGGATAAATAAAATTGTTGTTCAAAAACAAACAAAAAACACTATTAAACTTGCACAGTAAGTGACACAAACAAATTTTTGTATGACAGTGAATCGTCAGCACAAAGTTCATGACCGTGATACAGCTCACATCTTCATTTGACCCGTTTTAAATCATCTTAAGCCATCTTGGAAGTGTGCTGACTGAAAACCACTGATGAAAGAACAAATGAACGCACAACACTGGTCACTTACACTCATGGTGCACTTGAATTTGAAGGGCGGCCCCTCCAGGAAGGTGGTGCAGTTGTCGTCGCTGCCCGTGACCAGACGATACGGCCGCGTCTGTTTGATGTCGACGGTGTTGATGATCTTGCTGTGACCCACGATCTCTCCGACAGACGAGCCCGTATCCCAGAGGAACACCGCTCCAAACCTGCACGGACACACACAGGACACCGTCAGCGCGCTGGCCTCAGTCTGGCTGGGGGCGTGGCATGTGCCTGTCACTCACTTCTCTCGCCCCTCCCCCACGACAGCGATCCTCTTGCTGTCTTCGGTCCAGGAGATGTCCTTGATCTTCCCTCCGAACGGCTGGTACTCGTACTTCAGCAGATGCTCCTTCTGCGTCGTGTCCCAGATACGGATTTTCCCTGACACATCTGGATGGGAAAGAGGACACAGTCAGGAACCGCAAAAACACTCAGACGGATCTGAGGCGGGACGGCACTCACCGCCTGACGCGATGTAGAATCCACTGGGAGCGTATTTCGCCACGATAACCTGATGCGGATGTTCAGTGTAGACGTCTGCGATCGCCGGATTCTGCAGGAGAGAGTTTAGAGTTAACACCATGAACATTGAGAAAATACACAATATAATCACTTTAACCCAATGGTGCTGCACGAGTGGTGATCAAAATGAATGTACTACATTTTAGTAATGTTTTTTTATTTCATATTTTTTATTTTTAGGGGATTTTATGGTATTAAATTATATTTATGCAGTAGTTATAATCCATTTATTCCCGTTCCAACTTAGACTGTCATAAAGGTTTGGCGCAACAGACTGAAGTTTGATCTCTTTTTAAAGATGACACTTGGCAGATAAAAAAGTTATAGTTATAGAATTTTACGTTTATTGTTATGAAAAGTGCACAAAAATATTAATTTTCAATTTGTTAAATATACATTTTCCAGAACATGTTTTACTCTAAAACTGTGAGAAAATAAATCTAAAGTTGTGTTCCAAATTTGAGGATGATATCTCAAAAAAAGATTGTTTGGGCGCAGTACCAAACGCTTTGAAATTCGTTTCCCATTCATTTCCAATGCAGCCATTTTTGACCGCAAATGTGTGATAATTTTTTCAGGACCATTTAACCTTTTCGAATCATGTCTGTGATTTTTTCACATAGCAAGTGTCAAAACCTTTACCAAGTTTCGTACAATTCTGATGGAGTATTCTAAAGAAAGAAACTAAACGTAAATATTTTCAGTCAAAAATTACCAAAGGGTTAAAGGGAATCAGCACACGCTTCATGTATCCCATCATTGACGTGATGTTGATTACCACACAAAATCAGCAATATATGTAGAGTTAAAAAATGTTGCTTTATTGTTTGTAGAAAAGGAATGGTGCTTTCAAATCACGTCGAAAAGATGGTATTTACAAGTTAAACACATATACATCAACACAAGTGTGGGAAACCTGGAACTTTCTTTAAGTTGGTGGCATAAAACATTTGTTAAAATGAATTCAATTATTATTTTGTTCCATTAACAATAAAACTAGCTAAGTCGCATGTACAAAATACGACAGTGTTGTACAATTACAACAGAATATATCACGATTCAGTCTACAGCACCTTTATAAACTGACTAACAATTGAATAGAGTTAATGGTTTTTTGTAGAAAACACACATGATCGTATTCACGAGTTGAACGCACATGAACTTCACCACAGCGTCGCAATTATGAGTGGGAGACCCAGAACTTTCTTTAAGTTTAAGTTTTAATATGGCAGACGCAATAGATGCAGCGTCTATTGACAGTAAATTTGTTGAAATTAATGATTTTTTCCCCCCATTTACAATAAAATTATGTTGCATGTACAAAATACGATAGGACTGTATAATTAAAATAGAATAATTCCATAGAACATTCAGAAATTGAATAAAAACAAAAACACACAATGTGCGCATTCTTTATTCACCATTTTGTAAAAGTAGTTTAAATAATCTCGCTGATTTTTTTTTTTAATCGCCATATTGCTCCGTTCCTGAACCCACAATATGACGATATCTGCTGTGAAGTTGGTCTTACCTCGATGTTCCTGATTATCACACTCTTGCCATTAGTGTACAGGAAGTTGTTCCCTTTGGGGTCTCCGCCCAGGACTTTGGCCACGCCCCTTTCCATGTGTGGCAGGCTGGCAAACACGCGCTCTGCAGGAAGAGACCAAAGAAAAAGTTGTCAAGATAAATTCTAAGTGCAAATTCTTGAAAAATTCTTACTTCTTACTTAAATTCCTACTTAACAACATTAATCATCATAAGAGACTTTACTTGCTGGAAACCATTTTGTTAACTTGAAGGAAAACGACGACATAACTCAATTCGGGCACAAAAGAACGTTCTTTTTAGGACGCTTGATAGTGATTTTATGACGCAAAGTAGGAGACGTGATTGTAAAGTTTACATTAATTCAGGTTATTTTATTAGAACCCTTAGATAAATCAGGCCTTCTGCACACAACACAAATGTTACAATAATAATAATAAATATAAAAAAATGTTGCAACAAGTTTAATGCTTTTACAGCTTAAATATTTGAAACAACCCAAAGACAACAATATTAAGAACAAAAGGACAAGATCATTATTAAGAATAATTTTCGGGAATACAAATGTATTCACTTTTTCTTAAGTTAGAAAATCATAATTTTACTCAAAGCCTGTTAACTGTCAGTTTCATAACTTGCTGCACTTTTTAAAGGGTTAGTTCACCCAAAAATTAAATTCTGTCATTTATTCCTCACCCTCATGGCGTTCCACACCCGTAAGACCTTCGTTAATCTTCAGAACACAAGTTAAGATATTTTTGATGAAATCCGATGGCTCCGTGAGGCCTTCATAGGGAGCAATGACATTTCCTCTCTCAAGATCCATTAATGTACTAAAAACATATTTAAATCAGTTCATGTGAGTACAGTGGTTCAATATTAATATTATAAAGCCACGAGAATATTTTTGGTGCGCCAAAAAAACAAAATAACGACTTATATAGTGATGGCTGATTTCAAAACAGTGCTTCAGGAAGCTTCGGAGCGTTATGAATCAGTGTGTCGAATCAGCGGTTCGGAGCGCCAAAGTCACGTGATTTCAGCAGTTTGACACGCGATCCGAATCATGATTCGACACGCTGATNTGATTCGACACACTGATTCATAACGCTCCGAAGCTTCCTGAAGCAGTGTTTTGAAATCGGCTATCACTTTATAAGTCGTTATTTTGTTTTTTTTGGCGCACCAAAAATATTCTCGTTGCTTTATAATATTAATATTGAACCACTGTACTCACATGAACTGATTTAAATATGTTTTTAGTACATTAATGGATCTTGAGAGAGGAAATGTCATTGCTCAGGCCTCACTGAGCCATCGGATTTCATCAAAAATATCTTAACTTGTGTTCTGAAGATGAACGAAGGTCTTACGGGTGTGGAACGACATGAGGGTGAGGAATAAATGACATTATTTTCATTTCTGGATGAACTAACCCTTTAACAGGTAAAGAATGTTTGAACTGCAAAAATAACGACCGTTTTCAAACACACCCCGTCTGCCATTGGTCGGACAAACATAGTCCCGCCCCAAACACGCGCCATTGGTTGACTCTCAGTGTCAAGCTGATCATGATGCTCAATCACAAAAATCAATGTTTGTATCGAGTCACACAATCACACTTTTACACTCTTCAGGCAGAGATACAACATTAGATCAGATAAACACACACTTTACACTCACTCACTCACAAAAACACGCTCCTGACATGCATAATGGTAGAATTACTATAGTATTCGCTGGAGAAACATGGTACACGGATATTAAGCAGAGAAACGGGCCAATAACACACACTCACACTCACACTCACTCACACACACACACACACACACACACACACACACACACACACAGCGCAGACAAAGGCTCTGACTTACTCAGCTCGTACGACATGTCTGCGTTATTTCCTCCGGTGAGTGAGTGAGTGAGTGAATGAAGAACTGACTGCAGCTGAACGGTCCCGTGCGGATCTGAGCGCTTCCGTCACCGGCTGATCGCTGAACGCGGAAGAGACGGCGGCGCGCGGGCGGCTCGGCTTTGCCCATATATAGTAAAGACGGCTCGGGCTCGACCAGACCTGCGCGCACACGCCCGTGAGGAAGTGACGTGTAACGGGAGAAAACGCATGATGATGGTGTTTACGACTATAAACCATTAAAATGAACATATTTATCATCATATTTACCAAAAGATTTCAATCCTTCAACGAATTAAGCTACAGTACATGCTTAGCTACATATTATTATTATGTTTGTTTGAAACCCTCCCTTAAAAATCAATATCTCATGTATTTATGTGGCATTAGCAGTGGGATAATGTACACTCAGCTGATCTGAACGCACTGAGCATTATTTATTTCTGTATTTGATGAATCATTGCAATAAAAAGGAAATGGTGTTTATGAGCATGTGACAGTTTTAGTTTATTTTAACGTGAATCATCTTTACGCTCATCTGCGTCATAGCTGAAATATATAAGATGATTTAGAGCTGCTGACCTTCAAACTTTACATTAATTAGCATTAATAAGTATATAATTTATATAATTAATTAACAAAATAAAACACTTTGCAACACTGACAGCTTACAATTGATTAGGTGGTTTGCTATTGGTGGATCAGGATGCCCCGCCCTCACGCCAGTAGCCACGTCATCAAAGAGTTGAAGAGATGGAAAGGGGGGTAGTTGTTTTGATTAAAGATTAAGGAACATAAAGCATTATATTATGCACAGATAAATCTTGTGTTTTATATTATATTATAGACCATCAGAATGTCAAGTTTGTTCTGTAAACACGCGAATTCAAGATGGCGCACTAGTTTCACACATTACATCACTTAATTAGCACTAATATTATATAATAAGTATATAATTTATATAATTAATTAATAAAATGAAACACTTTGCAACACTGACAGCTTCTTGAACAACAATTGATTGGACGGTTTGCTATTGGTGGATCAGGATGCCCCGCCCTCACGCCAGTAGCCACGTCATCAAAGAGTTGAAGAGATGGAAAGGGGGGTAGTTGTTTTGATTAAAGATTAAGGAACATAAAGCATTATATTATGCACAGATAAATCTTGTGTTTTATATTATATTATAGACCATCAGAATGTCAAGTTTGTTCTGTAAACACGCGAATTCAAGATGGCGCACTAGTTTCACACATTACATCACTTAATTAGCACTAATATTATATAATAAGTATATAATTTATATAATTAATTAATAAAATGAAACACTTTGCAACACTGACAGCTTCTTGAACAACAATTGATTGGACGGTTTGCTATTGGTGGATCAGGATGCCCCGCCCTCACGCCAGTAGCCACGTCATCAAAGAGTTGAAGAGATGGAAAGGGGGGTAGTTGTTTTGATTAAAGATTAAGGAACATAAAGCATTATATTATGCACAGATAAATCTTGTGTTTTATATTATATTATAGACCATCAGAATGTCAAGTTTGTTCTGTAAACACGCGAATTCAAGATGGCGCACTAGTTTCACACATTACATCACTTAATTAGCACTAATATTATATAATAAGTATATAATTTATATAATTAATAAAATGAAACACTTTGCAACACTGACAGCTTCTTGAACAACAATTGATTGGACGGTTTGCTATTGGTGGATCAGGATGCCCCGCCCACACGCCAGTAGCCACGTCATCAAAGAGTTGAAGAGATGGAAAGGGGGGTAGTTGTTTTGATTAAAGATTAAGGAACATAAAGCATTATATTATGCACAGATAAATCTTGTGTTTTATATTATATTATAGACCATCAGAAGATCTAAAGTTTGTTCTGTAAACACGCGAATTCAAGATGGCGCACTAGTTTCACACACAACAGTCTTTTTTTCCTGTAAACACACGAGCGCCATCTTAGTTGATGTTATGCGAAAGAAAAAAAGTCGAGCAACTTCAATGCTGATGAATCTACTGACTAAACCAGACTGAGCTTTAGAGAACAAATGCTCTCAGATCCATTTTCTGTCGTAAATCAGCGTTAGGTGCGAGTAAGCACACGTTTATGAGCCAAATGTTTTTCTGGCATTGAGAAATGCGGGTGCCCGCGTGAGCTGTAGAGCTCTACTGCAGCCAGCAGCCAATCAGAGGACCGCGTCACATCACGCGCTCAGTGCACCCGCACCCACACTCACAATCTGCGCGGTCACAGCGGTGGAAAGCAAACAATGCACGCGACGCAGGCGAGCAAATGTTGATCAATGGACGCGTTTAATGCATCGTTCGCTCTTTTGAGAAGAGGAGGAGAGTTTTAACGCAAGGTTAGTGTTTGAAAGCATCGATGTTTTTCGCCTGGTGCACGCGCGTCACAGCGGCCGCGTGCGGGGTTCGGCTCATGACGGGCACACGCAACACTTAGGCACGCAAGAACTGCGTGAATGTTTTGTTTAGATACCCTTTGGGGAAATGAGGATTTCATGTGTGCAGTTTTCCAGGCAGGACTCGAGTCTCCTCCCTCTCCTCCTCTGAGAGAGCAGATCCGCAGAGCCCTTTGATGCTCATTAAGATATGCATTTTAAATGTAAACTGCAATTAAGCCTCATAATATGCACTGCTTCTTTTGTGAAAGAAATCCTTCTTTTTCTCCCTGGCTCCTCATGCTTTCTTTCCTTAGGGATTGCATGATTCGTTTTATATTAAATCTGTTTTAAGGGTGTTGAGAAAATAAACATCCAACAAGCTCAAAGTGATTTATTGCAATAACTGTTACACATTAATGAGTGTAGTTTGTAAGTTGCAGTTCAACTGTTTGTGATTTTACTGCTTTATTTTACCTATTACTATGTAATAAGTATTATCTGATTTTACAGTCAGAAGTATATGAGAGTCAATTTCACACTGGATTTTTAATATAAAATTATTGTTTTAAGTGTCATTGGTGAAGAGTTTTGAATATTTAGGCAGTAATGTTCAGCATAGCAAGATTGTTTGATCCAAATTTAGTGAATATTAGACCAAATTTGTGAGCCAAAAAATTAAACAAATATGACACCTGAAAATAAAACTGATTTACTACACATTAAAGGTGCTATAGAGGATGTTTTGTTTTATACATTTTTGCAGTATTACTTGAAACTGTCTTTACTAACTGATAAAAGACTATTTATTAGGTGCACTGAAAGGAATATTATTAATATACATCATCTGTGCACGAGGTAGGGCCTTAAAGACATCAGCCAATCGTGTACGCGATCATCGCGTAAACGATTGGCCCTCTGGCTTGTCAATCACTGCCATGACGTTCCTTGTGAGAGACTCGTGGCTGCGCGCTCCAGTAACTTTCCACACTCCACAGCCGCCGCATGCAATGTTTTTGTCAGGAGTAACAACTGCAGATTATGAGTTACCTGTGGTGAGTCCGACATAATGTATCCACTAACACGACACAGCGAATGCCGGTGGTAAACAAACACTCTTGTTCCAATACTCCTGCACGAGTTTTGGGAGGCGTTACCTCGATAGTGTGAAGGAGGGGGGTTGTTCTTACTCATGCGCTCATTTCAAAAACTCACTAACAGTCTTTGGTTTCTCAGTCGTCGAAAACATCCTCTGTAGCACCTTTAAGTGATTTTGTAGTGAAGCTGCAGTTCAAGCTGCATTTTTTACTTTATTACTGTCATTAATGCCAATAACTTCTATAGTTTTAATCATAATTATTAGTTAAGTAATGTAGTGCTTGTGATTTTAACCAGAAACTGCCAATCATTTGAAAAGCTGAATTAAGAACATTGACTGAATTCGTGCAGTGAGGAGCTGATTGGTACTACTTTATTTATCTAACTAATTTCTTATTGTATATGATTTTACAGGTCAGTTTCACATTGGATTTGTATATAAAATTATTGCTCAAAGTAATAATGGTTAAGCACTTGAGCTTGTCATTGGGGAACAGTTTTGAATGTCAAAGATTCATTTAGTCACTATTGTTCAGCAAATATAGTGAAGAAAATTTGTAAGCAAAAAAAACAATAAAACTTTTGATGAATGCAACTCTTCTGCACAAATTGGAGGACAAAGAATTCCTATACTTAAAGATTCAAACATTAATAGCTGAAAAGCTCGTTTTAAAAAAGTGTTGGAGAGTTTGACATGTAGAACCAAAACTGGCCACAGGGCAATTTTTTTAACCATGTCCTGTAAATCATATCATAAATCATATTACTGTGTAATATTATTACCCATGCAAATTCTAGCACAGCGTGCTTGACAGTTCTGTGTGGTTATCAGCCCGCTGAGGTTTGGTTGTTTTAGTGGTTTCTAGATGCAGTAGTGATTTGAACATGAATTTACTTTGAACAGTGTTGTTGGTTTCAGTACAAACAACTTATAGCTGAAAAGGTTGTACATTAAGGGCCGGATGTACTAATAATGCTATTGCGTGATGTAATTTCAAACAAAATCAGGCCAAAACAAATATCCTTTTGGAGTTTATGGTAAACACCACGAACTACCATTGGTCCATGCCGATTACATAATAGGTGGGTGTGGCTCTGAGGCTCCGCCCTCTTTGATGCGTAAATATTCTCTGGTTTATTTCTTCGTGGTCAGACGTCCACGAACAAAAACATGAACACTGGAGAGCCGTGTTATAGTAGAAACCGAAGCTGTATAATTCAAACTGAAAGCGACACTGACACTGTTTTTCATGTTTAACACTGTAAAACTGCTGCTCTATAAATGTAACTTGACTGGAGTGCCAAATTGCTAAGCTCATGCACAAATATCCATGTCACTAGATAGACTTATTTAGAACTTCTTTTTACTCCCAAGCAAACAACTTCACCTTGAGTATATCAGTGCCTTTAGATCTCTGTAGAAGTGTTGTTGTACATCATAACCAATAAAAGTTTGTTTTATGTTAATCAGATTCTGTTTATTGATACCTTATGAAATGTATTTTTCAAATTTCCTAAAACACTCTTTTTTCCCCCCATTGTGCAGGTACAAACTAACGGCATACCTTCAACCCTCTGAGCCTAAAGGAAGGGATCTTTACTTGTCAAGAAACAGCCAGTGTGGATTGTGATTGTTACCCTGATGTGTTGACCATGCGTTCACAACAAAGTTTCATGTCATTTATGAGCAGCAAGGACAGTGCTATACCTAAAAAAGACATTGATCGCTTGTGTTGTGCAAAATGTCGATTTTCAACAAAGGACACTGACCTGTTTGAGAGGCACGTATCCCATCATAAAGAGATGACTTTCTCCTGTGCGCTCTGCAGCTACGTTTCTTATTCTAAAACAGAGTCTCAGAAACACATCGTCTCGCATACTGGCTCGTACCCGTACAGGTGTAGCTTCTGCTCGTATGGAGCGGTGCGGAGAGATTACATGGTGAAGCATATTCTTCGTATACACAAGAGACATGCAGAAGAAGGCTTCATAACTGATTTTACTTTGTCCACCCCAACTGTCCCTGAAACTGAAACTCTCGAGATATCAGGTTGGCATGAAGGGAACGACCAGTGTGCAATTCCCAATTCCCAAGTCGAACACCCGAGTGGAAGTCAACCAAGAATCAACAAATCATCTACTATCGGTAAAGCAGCGAGCCAGGCTACCAGTAATCGTCCCCGTGTGTCCTTCAGTATGACGCCACGTGTCTACAGTACAACAACCATTGTTCCAGTTTCTAAGACACCGTTCACCAGTGCTGTTCCAAGCGTAAGTCACTCATTAGGCAAACCACCGCAAGTAGTTCTAAGATCCCGGGAGGAAAACGGCAACCTATCAAACTCTCTGCTCAGTGCCGACGGTCAAAGTATGGTGGCTATTAAAAGAACCATTTCGGAAAAGCCAATTCCGAAAGTCTCATTCTCAAGTGTCCAGGTTAGTTCTACAGCACCACTACGGCAAAGCCCACGGGTTGGAGACCCTGAAAAGGCTGTGCATTTGAAAACCCTTCCCAGAGTCCAGGTCCGACCACCTGTTGAAAGTAACACCCCGCTCAGAACACTGCTTAACATGCCGTTGTCCACGGGTCCAAGGAATGTCCACAATGACCAGATAGATCAGAGGCCTAGTCAGTCTACAACAGGGATTAGTGTTGCGACGTTGAAAAGGAGTACAAATCCCTGTGTTTCAATCAGAAGTCCACTGCACTCCACTGCAGAAACGAGAAATCAGTCAAAGACAAACTCCAGAATACTTGTAGGATCATCGACTGAGGCATCAAGTTCATTATCCAGTGTCCAAGTGGAACTGTTAGCACCTTTGAACCAGCCAATTCAACACAACAAGCCTTTGACGGTGTCCTGTCCAGAGGAGATCAATATTCCTGCTGGGTGTTTGGTGGAACTGGTTGAGGTGAAAAACGTCAATGGGACTCGGGAGCTGGAACTACGGTTGATCCCGCCAAACGGAGTCCCGCAAGACCAGAGGAGCACTGAGGATAGACCTTTACCAGTCACTACTGGAGGCAAATTGTCCTTCAAATGTCAAGTTGCTGCCAAAGGGGGTCCAGTCAGCCTGTCTACATCTTCAACATCTCACAAGGTCAAACAGCAGCAGCCTTCAGCATCCACTGATGTCCAGAGTATCATTAATTCAGTACACAAACCACAGTGTTCTTCAGAGACATCAAACAGGAACAAACTTAACCTGAAGACCAAAGATCCAGGGACCAAGCACTCAACGGCAGCTCATGACATCAGTCCAGAATTAAGTTCTGAAGGTCTTCCTGTGATCTCATCGGTTTTCTCTCTCTGTCCTACACCTACGTCAACTCAAAGCAAGGAGCCAAGGGATGAGGTGGGAAGTGCAAAACAATCGCTGGTCTGTAGTTTTCTGATTAAAAAGGAAGAGGAACCTGAGGAGAAACACAAAAATGCTTCTTTGTGCCTCAAAGAAACTAAGACAGAGAATGAGAATACTGAAAGCTCTACAATATCTAAGACTCGTGGACAAGTGAAAACGCCAGCTGGAAATACCTTAAAAACAAGTCACTTAAAACAAGCTCCAAATTTGGCTCAACCATTGGTAATGCCAAACCAGAGCATCGTCCCTTCAGACAAGGACAACATTTCACATCAAGACAAGGGAGCTTTTGAACACGAGTCTGGAAGGAACTTGGATTGCCGACAACACAGTTCCAGTGCTTCCCTCATGTATCCAAAAGTAGCTTTGGTCAGGATTCCGAGTTCTTTGTTGGAACCCTCTAAGAAGCTTCCAGAAGCGCCACCACGAGAGGAGTGTTTGACGGCACGACCGGTTCTCTGCTGCAGGTTAAGCGAGCAGAACGTGTCTGGTGGTCCTCAAGTGGCCATCAAGCTGATCCTAAAGAGAGACTTTCGTGAAAGTGAAGAGAAGCAGCAAGACTCGCCGCCACGTAAAAAACATAAAAAAGAAAAGAGAAAAGCCAAAAAACGTCGGTCGTCATCGTCGGTTGAGATGGGCCTCCCCCGTCATAAAGAACTGAGGTTAACTCCTCAGAAAGAGGATCAGCTTGTCAAGCTCCCTGGTCCGAACCAGCCGGTTGTGGTTCTGAACCATCCGAATCCTTTAGTTCAGACAGTCAATGTCGGCATCCAAACGCTGAAGAACTATAAATGGATACGCTCAGTGGATCATGAACCTGTGAGGAAACAGCCTTCACTCAAGATGAAACTCAAGAAAGTTCATGGAGGGAAGTATCAGGTGATCGAGTTAGTCCTCAATGGAGTCTCGGACCAGCATCTCTCGTGAAAACCAGCTACTGTCCCTTCGTGATATTTCATGCTTGAATCAGATTTTTAGAATGGTGCAATTTTAGAGAAACCTGACCCTGTGTGAGATCATTTTGAAGTTTAATGGTAAATGAAACTCCCTGGTTGGTGGACGTTGGTATTTATACACTGATAAACATTTCATCAAATAGTTTGCAGTTTGACTGACCATATTTGAGCTACACTAGTTATATCTAGTTGGGAATAAATATAACTTTTCCAACATTCCTTCCCCTTCCCACTTGACAGCTGCAATGACAAACATCTTCATATAGATTATTTTTCTTGGAACTGTATAACTTAACTGTGCCAATATGTAGATGTTATAATCGAGAAGGTCAGAACTCTGAAACTAAGAGGTTTTAAACAACACTGATGTCTGTTTTAGGATGTTCTGTGTTCATTTGTCATGATTGTACAGCTCAATTCAAACACAAGTCACGTCTGTATACGTCATATGTTTGGAGTTTCACAGATGTTCATTTCTTGCCGTTTTACTGTCATTACATGAACACGCAAGCATCAGTGTTGATGTGACTCTTTTCTGAAGTGATTCATGGGTGATGTTTGGCCAAATCCACAAAACTCTGGCACACATTGTCAGTGTTGGGTTGAGGCTTTGCCTTTTGTGAAATCCAAACATATGACATAAATTTAAAGTGTTTTTGCAAACTTTTTTTTAAATGTTTGCGTATATTGTCTCAGTATTTCAGTGCTCACTTGTCGTAGTTTGTACATCATACACAATGTTCCTTTTGTAAAATGTACCCTCATTAAAGTCTGGTGTTTAACTTTCTAAAACCCATTTTAAATCTACCTCAAATGATCAAACTTGTAACTCTCTGTTTCCTTTTATTTCCGTTGAAGTTGTGTAAAGTTACAGCTTAACTTGCATTTTAGGGCATCTGTCCGTTATTAAAGTCAAACTGTTCGAGAAGAAACTAAATATGTCATGAGTTTTATGTGCTGAATATTGTTTCAAGGCTTCAGAAACGTAATATCTATTTTTAAATTATTCATAAAGGCCAAACAATGTAAAGTGTGATTAAATGAAAATTTAAATGGATTAAAAGCATATGCAAAAACAGTTGTTGTGTGTGTCTTTATTCAGCCAAACACTCAGTGTGTTCACAGTGAGTTCAGTCGGACTAAAGCAGTAATTTGTCTTTTAAAATGTCATATAAATATTCTTTTTTCTAAGTGGGATTGGGCACATACAGGTTAATCAGACACACGCTCTGAATGACGCGTCATGAGTCGTGTATTTAATCCTTCAGATATTCCATTGGAGCTCGACTACAACTGCACATGTAAACACACAGAGTCACGTTATTAAATGAATGATGTTTTATATGTTGTATGGAAGTAAATTCATGACAAATGTCTGAAACAAAAAGCATGTTGAATTGCACTAATTGAAATCACATGCATTGCATAAACAGTGCTTGTATTTCAATACATTGTATTTTCAGGGCTGAAGTACGTTTACATTAACCATGTTGAATTTCAGCCCCCAGCAAAATGCAAGCCCTGACAGTATTAAAATGCATTTTGTTGTCATGCTTTTTTGTTTTAGAGACTTTTATCATTAATTTACATGCTCTTTACTTTTGATTTGTACTCTTATAAAGTTAAAAGGTCAGTTAAAAGCCCTGTAGACGTTGCAGTATGATGTATTTGCTCAAGTCAGCAGCTCCGTCAGGTCCTGCTTTGTGATTGGGTACATCAGGACACACTGTCTCTTCTGATTGGTCGCTCCAGAAGTTTTGCGTCCTTCAATGAGAACGATGGGAAAAATGGAGTGGAACTTGATGATGTCAGTGACCGAATCGAACCTCTGAAAGACACAAGACACGAGAGATGACGCACCGTCTCCGCTCCGTCGTAACACTGAGTTCGGCAGCTACTCACGTCGTTGGTTCGGAGTCCCGTTCCCAGAGTGTATTTGCTGATTTCCTCACTGAAGCGGATCTGAATGTTAAAAACTCTTTTGTCGTAAAACACGGCGAGGACCAAGGGCTCGTAGGTAGTGTTCTTTGAGCAGTCGCGCACTAGGAAAGCTCCTTCCTGTGGGAAAAAGTCAAAAGATTCTGCTCATAATGTCTCAGTATGTATATAAACAGACGTGTTTGATTTCTGAGTTTACGGTTATCTGCTGAATAGTTCTCGAAACACTGTGTTCATAATTTTGGAGGTGTTTTTACCCGGTTGACCAGATGAAGAGCGTGTTCAGCCTCCACGCGACCAACCGCTCCGACATACCAGTTCTGCTCCTCCAATCCCTGCAGGACAGATGACATTAAAGCGAAATTCACTGTATATATTTTTCTTGTTAATGTTATGTTTTTTACCAATTTGACTTTAATCAAAGTATCATAACTCTATCTTCCAGTGAAATGTCAGTCTTCTCTCTAGTATTGCAAGCAGGAATTCGCCAATCATTTTAGTGAGTTTAAGCCCCACCCACAGCTGTCTGCAAGCTCACATTCAGCTCCGCCTCCATTGTTGAGTGCCACGCCCACATGTAATCAATAACCAGCAGATATAACCAAGTTCCTGCCCTACTTTCGATAATCTGTTACGAAACTATAAAAACTCTCACTTGAAATAAAATAAAATTAAAATTGTAAATGAATTTCAGTTTTGTTCAAGGTAATTAAATCTGTTTTTCAATAACTGAAGAATATGTAAATCATGGTACATTTGGGGTAAAAATCGCCCCTGCTGTTTCTAAAGTCAATAATTGATGATATTAATAAACAGCTGGCTGACTTTTCCATTTATTGTCATGGTAGGAGTCACATGGCCAATATCATTTATTAAGTTGTGTTACTTAGAGATAATCAGTCACCATATTTATCATATTTAAAAATACTCTTAATCATATCATATTTATTATTACTACTGTAAAGCCATGTTCTATTATTATTGGATATCCTTTAAAGCTTTCAGAATCTTTTTTAAAAACAATTTTTAATGGCTTAAAAAAAAATTATTATTTTATTTATCAAAATAGACAAGAGTGCATTCTTTGCTGAAGTCATTGTTATGAACTAGAATCAACTATTATACAAATATTACACTCTAAAAAATGTTTGGTTAAAAACAACCCAAGTTGGGTTGAAAATGGACAAACCCAGCAATTGGGTTGTTTTAACCCAGTGGTTGGGTTAAATGTTTGCCCAACCTGCTGGGTAGTTTTATTTAACCCAACTACTGATTAAAAATGATTATATGTCTGGATTAAAATGAATCCAAAATAGGTGAGAAATTAAAAATCAGACACATAATTACTAGAGGCAACAATAATAATCAAAAGGTGTACATTTATTAATAAGCAATTTGATAAATGTTTATTATTCACTATCTTATTAATAAATGCTCATTTATTAAACATATTAATAAATGTTAATTTCCAGCATATTTTGGGTTCATTTTAAGCAAGCAATACAGTAATTTTTATACAACAGTTGAGTTAAATAAAACTACCCAGCACGTTGGGCAAACATTTAACCCAACCACTGGGTTAAAACAACCCAATTGCTGGGTTTGCCCATTTTCAACCCAACTTGGGTTGTTTTTAACCCAGCATTTTTTAGAGTGTATGCAAAAGATATTTCTTTAGCTAAAGAGTTTGTGAATATGGAAGCTTGTTTCCACCTTAGAATAAAAATAATAGAAGGTAACTGCGACTTTATCTCTCAATTTAGACTTTTTTATGGCAATTCTGAATTTCTCGAATTGTGAGATATAAATTTGCAATTCTGAGAAAAAAGTCTGAATATGTATCACTAGTGTTTGCTAAACAGACGCCCTTGACACCTCATATTATCTAATTTTTAAACAAACACCACATTAAGGATTTTTTCCCCACAAAATCTGTTGCTCCATCAATGTTCAATAAAAACATACATGTCTTTCTGCAATAATACACTCTTTTCCATAAGACGCACCTTTAGCCCCGTCGAACCCTAATGTCAGCGACACAGGAGCGTGTGTGTAACGTGCCGTACCTGCGCAGGTTTACTGTGACAGGTGAAGCTGCCGGCGGTTTCTCCTCTCACTGGCGGCCACTCGTGATGCTGCGCTTTCCTCGTGTGTGAATCTGTAACGAATCCAGAGAGTTTGAGGCGTCTGTGATGATGAATCTGAGCTGTGAGTGAAAGTGTTCTTACCGGACGAGCTGCTGTCTCCCTCACAGACACTGCAGGGTAAAACACACACACACACACACACACACATCATGCTGCAGTTAATGATAACCATAGTCATTAATGCAGTCAAAGCAGATGAAGCACAGGATGATCAATACCTGTCAAAATCCTGAGATTCCAGATCCAGAGAAAATCTGTGAGATGTGTGACCTGTGGAAGGGATATTATATTATATTATTTTATATTATATTATATTACATTACATTTATTATATTATATTGGCAATAACTTACTTGCAGAAGATTGTGTTGTTTTAACCTGAGGCTGAAATAGAGAGTGATTATTCATGTGAATTATCTGATCACACAAAAACATCATATGACTTTAATGGTGATTTTTGTCCATTTCATTATATTTAGATCAGCTGTTCCTTTAAAAACAATATTTGTGGCCAAAAACAAAGGTTATACATTTCTGTATGTATTTGCAGTTTCATATAGTGTTTTGTGCTTCATAAGCGAATAAATGCTGAAGGTTTCCACTGTGACAACATGCCCCTCTCTGAGCTTTTAAAATGAACTGCTTTTGTTTTGTTTTTTGTTGTTTTCTGGAAATATTCAGTTTTGTTTTGTAGTTTGTGTCTAAACAGAAATGGTAAAAACAGTGACAACTTGCCCCGCTCTCCTCTATATGTTCTCTTTTATTTTTTTATTTTATGGTACTCATCATAATAGAAATGAAAACAGTTTTCATTTCTATTATGATGAGTACCATAAAAAAATAAATAAAAACCATTAAAGTAAATGAAGTAAATCAAGATTAAAATAACATTTGTCATTCACAGTGCTGTCAATCAATTAACTAATTAGAAAATGAATTAATCACATATTTTTCTGTGATTAATCTCGAATAATCACACCTAACATTAATATTTGTCGTGTAGGTTTATATTGTAATACATGATTTCACACTGAATCGCCAGATTAATGTAGAAACATAAAGATATTTTAAATATGTGTGTAATGCTAAACAGTCACAAATAAACAAATTACACAAAAAAACAGATGCTGCGTTAATTGCGTTAAATATTTAATTAACTTTACAATAATGTCAGATTAGTTAACATTAGTTAATGCATTAATTAACAATCATAAATTCATTTGTAACAGTATTTATTAACGATTTTAATAATGTATTAGTGAATTAGAATTAATAGTGACTAAAATTTAAGTTTTAGAAGCATTTCTCATTGTTAATTAATGTTAACAAATGAAACCTTACTGTAAAATCTTACCCTTATTTTTAATGCATTAAACAGAAAATATTAATTGCATTAATTAACATGTTATTTTTGACACTAGCCATTTGACTTGATCAAGTTTGTTTGATTTATAGTATAAAACACAAAACTTATGAATGAAATTGATTTACTGCATATAAATGAACTTACATTCTCTGTATCACATGAACCTGATCTGGAAATGAGAAACACTGAATCAGACAAATAACATGAGAGAGAGAGTGTGTGTGTGTGTGTGAGAGTGTGTGAGAGTGTGTTTGTGTGAGAGTGTGTGTGTGTGTGTGTGAGAGTGTGTGTGTGTGTGTGAGAGTGTGTGAGAGTGTGTTTGTGTGAGAGTGTGTGTGTGTGTGAGTGTGTGTGTGTGAGAGTGTGTGTGTGAGAGAGTGTGTGCGTGTGTGTGTTTGTGTGTGTGTCACTCACTGCATCCACGCGGGTCTGTTGTTGTTGTGTGTTCTGGTTTGTGGCGACACTGGAGCCGGTCTGGACGGAGGAGACGAGCCGAACAGGTTTGGACAGTCGGTGATGGTCTGTACGGGCAGAGGTGGTAAGCTCAGGTGATCTCTGGGTAATGATTTCACCGGCCTGCAAGCGAGCACATGTTCACATGTGAAGACGTGTGGTGTGTTTCAGCAGGACATGCGTCTGATATAGTTGATGTAAGAGTTGATTACCTCGGTGTGACTGTGACGGCCTGTCATGAAGAGATTCACACATGATTATCTCCAATCACATTTATCTTTTCATATCATTCATACTGTATGTTATATAATAAACATGTATATTAAATATATACAGTATACTAAACGTAAATCATTGTATTAATCTGACCTTTACACTACTGCTCAAAAGTTTGAGGTCAGTATGATTTATTAATGTTTGCGAAAGAGTCTCTTCTGTTCACCAAAGCTGAATTCATTTGATCAGAAATACAGTAAAAATTGTTAAATATTATTCCAATGCAAATCATCTGTTTTCTATGTGAATATATAGTAAAGTGTAATTTATTCCTGTGATCAAAGCTGAATTTTCAGCATCATTACTCCAGTCTTCAGTGTCACATGATCCTTCAGAAATCATTCTGATATGATGATTTAAATCTCAAGAAACATTTATGATTATTATCAATGTTTATATTTTTGTGGAAACTCTGATTTACTTTCACTTTTGACCAATTTAAAATGTTAAATCTCACTTATTCTAAACTTTTGAATGGTTATATATATATATATATATATATTAATAAACATGAATGACTTTACCCTGTCGGCAGATCCCATGGACTCCAGTCTTCCAGCTGCACACAGACACACAATTCAACACAAGCTCAAGCGTCTTACTGCTTTTACAAAATACTGTTTATGCTTTCATTAAAACATTATTTTATTTTACATTATCAGAGAGTCAAAAACTAAATGGCTCTTTAAAGTCACCATGAAATCAAAGTGACTATTCTTTATTTTATGGAACATTGCAGTATTTATTATAAATGATTTTTCCATGCACATCATATGGACACACAGGGAGACGGACGGACAGAGAGACAGCTGTACCCGATGCACTTTTCGGCAGTCTCCCGGGTTTGAGTTCTCTGTTGATGACAGGTCCTTTACATCCTGTGAGGGAGGAAGTCAAGCACACAGTTGCCATGACAACAGCAAGCAAAAACACATCAACAGGAATCTTGTTACAAATTACAGACTCATCAAAATGTAATGTAATGGGTTATTTCAGTTTTATCTGTTTGCCTGTTCTGTTGTAGTCTGTGTTTCTTAGTTGTATTTGTCCTCGTTTGTTTCCTTGGTTACTGATTTGATTAGAGTCCTCGTTTCAGGTGTGTCTAGTTAGTTTCTCCCTTTGCCTTGTGTATATGCCCTGTGTTTCCCTGTCGGTTCTCGTTTGTGTTGATGCTGTTTTTCCTGGATTATTGTGATTAAAGTCTTCCTTTCTGCATTCCTCCTGGTCGTGAGTGTATATGATATCACGTAGACTGTCAGCCCACTCTAATATGCACAACATCATGCTCAAAGAAAGGGTCGTAAAGTTTCCCCCCAAAGGTTTAAATTACACTTTCACTGACCGCCCTCCACAGAATAAAGGACACTGTCCCAGTGACCCTCCCTCTCTCTTCCTTCTTCTTCTGGTTGCTGTTCATGTAAAAAAAAAAGGCCGGAGACATCCGGTCCGACCGCGTGACCTTTCCTCCGCTGCTGCTACTGTCATTTCCTCCACAATGACTGAGTCAGGCTAACATCGCAAGTTCATCATCATTTCTTCATTCAACGCGGATGAAATTGATTGCAACATCAACACCATCGACTTACTGAACCATCAAGACTTTCTCCCGAGACTGCATCCGGACACTCGTTCAGTGGCTAAGGCATTGCAAGTTTCGCACATTTAACTAACAGGTGTAGTATAAGCGGTAGATCTCTTGTTAACAAGGTGCTTTGAAACAAGAAACTGATGGTTCTGTTCAGATTGTTAAATGACTCTTATCCATTGCTTCTTACATTTACATTTCATTTACATTTATGCATTTGGCAGACGCTTTTATCCAAAGCGACTTACATTGCATTATCCTATACATTTGTATCTGAGTATGTGCAATCCCTGGGATCGAACCCATGACCTTGGCATTGCTAGTGCCATGCTCTAACCACTGTTCTTTCCCGTGTTTCTGTGCAAATATTTATAATTCACACCTTTGAGCTAATTTGCGACCAATGTCACATTTAGTTGTTGTTTTTAATGTTTTTGACCCATGTATCCTTGTATTTTTATAAATAATGTTTTTATGACACCAATATTTTACGTACCAGTGAAATTTCACAATCGATTTAAATTTTTATACCACAAAAAACTACCTGCCTAACTAATACAAAGTTCAAACATTTTTAAAGACAAATAAACAGTTATAAAAAAACAAATTACAAAAAAAAAAAAACATATCCTGTGTTAGTTGCATTCAATATTTTAACAAGTTACACAGACAACAATAGCAGAAGTGAATGTAATGTTTTTGTTAGCTGTAAATTAAATAATTTTAAAAACATTTAATTGAAATACTGCCCATCTCTAACAGCAGGCAGGTGTGTGTTGTGTTGTTGTTGTTGTTGTTGTTGTTGTTGCTCACCTGGCTGAACACGCAGGGGTCGAGGAGGAGGAACGTGCACAACATCCTGCAGACACAAACACATCTGTACACAATTCAGCCCATACAACACAAAACACAATCACAGATACCAAACACACACTTACTGCTGTGCTGATGTGACTTTTAGTGGCTCGTTCAGCAGGACAGCTGTCTGTAACACAAACACACACATTTAAATATGCTAAAAAACCCTCAGGCAGCTGACTCAATCGGACGTGCCGAGTTAATAGAAGACTGCACAGTATTAATCAAACACAATCACACTTGATGACATGAGCTTTTCAAACTTAAAACTTTCAGACTCAAAGCTTTTCAAAATTAAAAGTGTTTCAAACTCAATGCTTTTAAAACTTAAAACTGTTTCAAACTGAAAGCTTTTCAAACTTAAAACTGTTTCAGACTCAAAGCTTTTCAAACTTAAAACTTTCAGACTCAAAGCTTTTCAAAACTAAAACTGTTTCAAACTCAAAGCTTTTCAAACTTAAAACTGTTTCAAACTCAAAGCTTTTAAAACTTAAAACTGTTTCAAACTCAAAGCTTTTCAAACTTAAATCTGTTTCAGACTCAAAGCTTTTCAAACTTAAAACTTTCAGACTCAAAGCTTTTCAAAACTAAAACTGTTTCAAACTCAAAGCTTTTCAAACTTAAAACTGTTTCAAACTCAAAGCTTTTAAAACTTAAAACTGTTTCAAACTCAAAGCTTTTCAAACTTAAAACTGTTTCAGACTCAAAGCTTTTCAAACTTAAAACTGTTTCAAACTGAAAGCTTTTCAAACTTAAAACTGTTTCAAACACAAAGCTTTTCAAACTTAAATCTGTTTCAGACTCAAAGCTTTTCAAACTTAAAACTTTCAGACTCAAAGCTTTTCAAACTTAAAACAGTTTCAAACTCAAAGGTTTTCAAACTTAAAACTGTTTCAAACTGAAAGCTTTTAAAACTTAAAACTGTTTCAAACTCAAAGCTTTTCAAACTTAAAACTGTTTCAAACTCAAAGCTTTTCAAACTTAAAACTGTTTCAGACTCAAAGCTTTTCAAACTTAAAATTGTTTCAAACTCAAAGCTTTTCAAACTTAAAGCTTTTAAAACTACTACACACTTTTTGGCCAGGCTCTCTCAAGCCAACCTGAAGTTTGTCCTGAACGTGTTAATCTAGTAATGTGTTTGAGTTGCGCTGACTGATCTGCGTCACTAGATGGAGACATCAGAGAGATGAGATGAAGATAATTTCAGCTCAAACATTAATATTCATTCATCACTCAGACTCGTGTGTGTTTATGGGCTGTACATCTCTTGTGTTTATCTAGTGATTGTTACTGTTAATGAATAAGATTGGCAGCAGCTGAAAAAATCTAATTATTTCATAAAAAATAGTGTTTATTGGTTTGTCGCTGCATGTCAAAATGCTGTGTATGTGATTGGTTGACTGACTCTGTCGTGTGATTGGCCGGCTCACATACTGTACCAACCTTCATTCAGGTATCTGTGTGTGTGTCTGATCCGCTCTCTTCTGTTCATGTCATCCTGAGAAATCAAACACACTCATCTGAACATCCATTCATTACAGATCAGTCACATTCTCAGCAGTCTGACTGTAAACGAATGAAGCTGATGATGAAATGAACGAGTCAATCACTCACCATCATTAATGGAGATGCATCATCACGAACACGAGCTCCTGCACACACACATCACTGCAAAAATCATGTTCTTTCTCAGTGTTTCTGTTTGTTTTCCAGCACAAATATCTAAACATTCTTAAATCAAGATACATTTACTGGAGAAGAGAAATGACGGAAGATATTGTGTTATTAGATGCTTCTGTCTAAAGTGATCTACAAGAACAAGCGCTTTAAATGGCTCAGGGTGTTTATTTCCTCTTTAGCTATAAATGTAAATGACCTCATCTCAACAGCCCTCCAAAACTGACAATATAATTCATATTCTCTGCAATATTCCATATTCTCTTGTGAACTTCTGCTTCATGTGACCTCACTGCTGACCGTGACTGATGTTATGAAACTCAAACGAGCTGTGTCATGATCGAATCATGATTTAAGTGCTTGATTTATCGCTCGTCATGGCTCAATGTCTCTTCTGAACGCTGCACATGTCCACTGCTAATTATAGTGTGAATATCTTTATGGTTTCCTGTCACCTCCTGCTGCTTCCTGTTTGTCAGATCCACAGCTGACAATCAAACATTTCACGCTGATCTGAGAACAGCTTCATTTACACAAACGCACATTTGGTTTTAGTACGTTAATGTCAGATTATGTCAAATTCAGTAATGTTTAGATGTGGTTTTAAAATCTAAATCAAATGCATGTTTTTCTAAATCAACTGGCACTGAAATGAGTTTGATATTTTAGATCTCTGAAACATCTCGCACTTTTAAAAGTTCATTCTTCTATCATAACTTACAATTACTCATTTATAGTTTTAATGTATTTGTATGTGTCCAGTGATTTCAGTGTCATGTGACCTGATGTGACCTGTCATACATGCTCATTTACATTAGTTACAGCTGGAATCACAGTCGTTATTTAGCAAATAATGTGCCTATGAAGAATCAACTCAGACATTCTACGCCACAAGAGTAAATCAAATATTTCAATATCAAATCAATAATGCATTTGTTGTATTCTGTTATATCGTCTCTCAACTATTCACAATCAGGAAGTTTAAGAAAAAAGTTGATTACCTAGAAAAGAGAAAATGCTTTTTTCAGGGCGTCTACACTGGAAAGGTCCACTGAAAGCGTCAATTCCATTCGTTCAACAGTTGCGCATGCGCGTTTAGTACATCTCAAATGGATCGGGCCGTCCGTGTAATGGCGGCAACTCGTGCTAAAAGTGATTTTAACCCTAACCCTAACCCTAACCCATCCAGTGTAGACAACATTGATTATAGTAGGTTCAGTTTGCTTTGCTGTAAGTGTTTACACGATGCTTGACTTAATTATTATTATTCATTGCTGTTGCAATGAGCTACCACAACTTAACGTTATAAGTTTAACTTGTTGTCGTCACTTAATGCAACTTCACATTTCAAGTTGTCTTAACAGCACACACACTTTAAGTTGAAAGGATTTTCGCTGCCATTATAAATGGAGCCGTTTACACTGGAAAGAGTATTTCAGTGACAAACACGCTGTTTTTATTCTCGCCGGAAAGACCTTTTAACTAAATCTGAGCCTGGTTTAGTTGTTTTGCTCGAAGGCCAAACAGTGATAGAACAGAAACATCAGTATTTTTATCAGTATATTATTTGTGATCAACAAATGTGATTCATCTAATCACAGTGTAATATACTGTACACTACAAAAAAATCATGTTCTTCCTCAGTGTTTCTGTCTTGTTTTCCAGCACAAATATCTAAACATTCTTCAATCATTGTAAATACATTTACTGGAGAGGAGAAATGACTTCAGAGTTTAAAACAAGAACAAATATCTGCCAGAAAAACTTAATTCAATTCAAAGTTAATTTTTCTGACCCTATTGGCAGATATTTGTTCTTGTTTTAAGCTCTGAAGTCATTTCTCTTCTCCAGTAAATGTATTTACAATGATTGAAGAATGTTTATAGACTTAAACACAAAAATACTGAGGAAAAACATCATTTTTGCAGTACATCTCCACCGATTGTTCCTTCTCCGAGTCGAGAGACGATCAGAGCCGAATCCGTTCACATGCATCATTCTCCAGCTTTATATGCAAATATGAAATGATTTTGATATTCCAGTGAAGTGATTCCTCACATATTTCACTCCTGCAGTGATTTGAGTTTTTTTGACCCATCCAAATCTGTGAGACACATGACCTGTAAGCACAGTCAGTACTGTACTCCGGCTCATTTCCACACATGTATTTATATGAGTAGATGGACACTCAAAGAGCGATGATTGCTGCAGTCATCAAACTTCACATATATCTCACTTAACAGCGTCTGAACAGAACAAGACTGTCGGCAGATTCAGTTCTGTGATCTGAAATCATTTATGATTGACAGTTTGCAGAAGTTTCGGATCAGAGCTCTCAAACACTCAAACATCACATCTTTCTTAAAAATAAAGAACAGTTGAATCTGAAGGACCTTTAGAGGAATGGAAAGATTCTGTGGATGTTGAATGTTCCTCATGAAACCATCAATGTCAATAAAGAAGAGTGTTTGCACATTTATATTCAATCATAAATAATTATCTTAAATCTGATCTGATAACAGTCCTTAAATATATTCCACACTTCTGGAGCTTCATGATCAGACTTTGATACAACTGTCAAAGCTGCTCTGAATGACTGGAAAACATCTTACCTTCATCTGCTGAATAGCGGGGAAAGGTTTGCCGAGCTCCAGCTCGTGTGTGTGTGTGTATGTGTGTGTGTGAATGATTGACAGTTATTCTGCAGCGACGCCCCCCTTAAAGAAAGAGTTCTCAACTCACTTCCTGTGTGAGATTAACATCAGCCAATCCCCTGATGATGATCACACACACTCTCTTGATATGAGAAGCCGTACAGGAAGTGATCATTTCCTACTGATCTATTTCTTGAAACACACGCACAGACCACATACACACACACACAAACACATTTAGAGACGCACACACTCAGAAATGCGCACACATTTAGAGAAGCTCACACACACACACACTTCTGTCAGTGATTCTCCTAATTTGGTGTAACAGCAGTGATGTTTGTGGTTCTGCTGTTGAATGAGTGACACAAATAATCCTGAACAATCTGACAGTTATAAGGTTTGTGAAAAAAAAAGTTCAGCACTTAACCACTTCGAGCAGCAGGGGACCTGTGTAAGAATGCTCTTCATAGATTACAGCTCAGCGTTCAATACAATGACACCAGATATTTTAGTCAATAAACTGACTAAACTGGGCCTCTCCCTTTCCATCTGTTCCTGGATCAAGGATTTCTTTACAAATGGTGAAGATTGGCCCTCACCTCTCATCCATCATTACGCTCAGCACCGGCTCTCCAGGGTGTGTACTGAGCCCTTTACTGTACGCCCTGTACACAACGGATTGTAACTCCATTCATTCTACCAACAAAAGTGGAACCAGCTCCACTTCACATCAATGGAGACTGTGTGGAGAGGATTCACACCTTTAAGTTCCTGGGAGTCCAAATATCGGACAAACTCTCTTGGTCTTCTAACACCTCGGATATAATCCAAAAGGCACAGCAACGGCTGCACTTCCTTAGGGTGCTCAGGAAAAATAACCTAGACCGTAAATTACTAGTGTCCTTTTACCGCTCCTCCATTGAAAGCGTGCTAGTGTACTGCATCACGGTGTGGTACTCCAGTCGCACTGCAGCAGACAAGTTAGCCCTTCAAAGGACAATTAATACAGCCCATAAAATCACTGGCTGTTCACTTCTCTCCCTGGAAAGCATTGCTTGCTCTCACTATTCCTCAAAAGCCAATGGCATCATCGGGGACACATCTCACCCGAGGCACGTTTGTTTGATCACAGGTCCCTAAGAGCAAGGACCACAAGATTTTAGGACAGTTTCTTTCCAGACTTTAAACTCAAAAATGCACTAAAGGTATATAATACTATTCCAGTCATGTTATTTATTTACGTTTATTTATTTTTTTTTACTATGAACGCTTATTCTGTCTATACTGCTGTTCTGTAAAATGTGCAGTATCATCACTTGAACACTTTAATCTACCAGGACTTGAACGTAATGCACTAAGGGGTGTAATGTGTAAATTGTTGTTGTTATATGTTTGTATATTTGTTTTTTCAAAGAAGTAAACACAGAAGCCTTCACTGCGTCACCTGCGTAAGATAATGACAGGGATATTTGTTATTTTTGTTTTGTTTTTGCGCGCAAAAAGTATTCTCGTCTCCTCATTACATTAAGGTTGAACCACTGCAGTCACATGACTGATTTAACGATGTCTTTAGTACCTTTCTGGACCTTGAAAGTGTTGATTATATTGCTGTCTATGGACGAGTCTCGGATTTCATCAAAAATATCTTAATTTGTGTTCTGAAGATGAACTAAGGTCTTACGGGTGTGGAACGACATGAGGGAGAGTAATTAAAGTATTAGTTCACTTTCTATTTAAAACTTCCTGATAATTTACTCTCCTCCATGTCATCCAAGATGTTCATGTCTTTCTTTCTTCAGTGGAAAAGAAATTAAGGTTTTTGAGGAAAACATTCCAGGATTTTTCTCCATATAGTGGACTTCACTGGAGCCCAAACGGTTGAAGGTCAAAATTACAGTTTCAATGCAGCTTCAAAACGTTCTACATGATCCCAGACGAGAAATAGGGGTCTTATCTAGAGAAACCATCACACATTTTCTAAAAAAAATTTGTATTTAATACATATATATGTATTACTGCCCTCCACAGGTCAAAGGTTGAACTAATTTGTCATATACAATATGCTAGTGCAAGTATATAACAATTAGTTCTAATTCTAATAGAGAAGAGGAAGAAGAGAGCTAGTTCAAGATGAGCATTTATGGTTAAAACTTATATAATTTAAATTTTTTTTTTTTAGAAAATTAGCGATGGTTTCTCTAGATAAGACCCTTATTTCTCGTCTGGGATCATGTAGAACGTTTTGAAGCTGCACTGAAACTGTAATTTTGACCTTCAACCGTTTGGGCTCCAGTGAAGTCCACTATATGGAGAAAAATCCTGGAATGTTTTCCTCAAAAACCTTCATTTCTTTTCCACTGAAGAAAGAAAGAAATGAACATCTTGGATGACATGGAGGTGAGTAAATTATCAGGAAAATTTAATTTGAAAGTGAACTAATCCTTTAATGACAGAATTTCATTTTTGGGTGAACTAACCATTTAAATATGGAAGTGTACTTTTTTTCACCTTGGAGGGAAGACTTTATTTTTACAGCTCATGATGATATTCAGTGGTATTGGTAATTTCATGATGTGGAGAAAAATCTAAATGTCTACGGGAATCCAAATGTAATCCGTTTGAGTGTTTAAATGTGTTTGGATGCATGAATAAATGTCTCTGTAAATGCAGTGAGTGTGTTTGATGCTGAATCATGGGATAGTGGCTTCAGGAAGCATGTCCTGAACGATCCCTGATGACAAACATAAGCAGGAAAACCGCATTCATCCAGAGCTGCTGATGTCACTGTGATGATGATGCGTTTGTGGTGAGTTTGAGCATGCTCTGTCACACACACACACACAGACACACACACACACACACACACACTATCTCTCTCTCACACACACACACACACACACACACTCTCTCTCTCTCTCACACACACACACACACACATACTATCTCTCACACTCACACACACACACACACACACACACACACACACAGCAACGGTAACTAATGTATCTCAGCTGTGAGCTTCAAACTGAACAAGTTTATGGACAGTGAATCATGTAAAGCTGCAGATCTGATTCATCTGGACCGATCACTGCAAAAAACAGAAAACAGCACATCAAACACAAAATACCACAGAATATAAAAGCAAAAATCTGACTTCGGATTCAAAACACATGCAGACGATATTTCTGAATAACTGTTGCACAATCAGTAACGAGAAGTAACAAGAAAAAAGACCGAGACCAGAAGAGCCAAAGAATCTGATCAGTCCTGCCAATAAAACACTGGATTAAACTGACGGCACTGCAACTAAATAATGTTTTCACAAGCAGAGTTCAGTTCATCACACACACACACACACACACACACACACTCACAGAGATAACAGTACAGAACTATGTGTTGTTCTCATGTTACACTTCTGCTCTGTACACGGCAGTTTAGAGAGAATGACGTTATGATCAGACACACAAAACTAAAGACAGACCAGCAAACTCTCCATCACACAGATATGATCAATTTCCTAAACTAACACTCACTCTCTCTCTCACACACACACACACACACACACTCCAGCAAAAGACAGAAATCCACAGTACACCAGATCATATCAAAAATAACTTTATTAATGAACGATTCCTTCATATAAAAAACAAGAAATAAACAGAATACATCGACTATGAGATGAAATTAATGAGAAACATTTCTATAATGGTGACAGATATAAAAGACACACATTCAACAAATTAGCAGCAGTGAAAACAGTATACTGTTCATTATTGTATCAAAGTATAAAATAGATTTATTTCACATGCATTTGTCCATATATCTGAATACATTTATTAACAGCTCTGAAATACTTTTCCAGCACAAATATCTAAACATTCTTAAATCAAGATACATTTACTGGAGAAACAAAATGACTGAAGATATGAAGTTTGTTCACTGAACGAAGTGAGTTTGTGCTTAAAACAAGATCAAATATCTGTCAATGGGGTCAGAAAAATAAACTGAATTCAAAGAAAACAAGATTATTTTTCTGATATTTGTTTCTGTTTTTCATTAAACAAGACTTCATATCTTCAGTCATTTCTCTTCTCCAGTAAATGTATCTTGATTTAAGAATGTTTAGATATTTGTGCTGGAAAACAAGACAGAAATACTGAGGAAGAACATCCTTTTTGCAGTAAACGATTTTGTCTTCATAAACTTTCATGAAAATTAACGAGTTCTACTTTGACAGTCTCGGGCTTCATCACATTGTGAATGTGGTGCGTGAAGCCGAACACATTGACCCGGCGTCACGGATGTTCCAGTTATTTCAGGTGTGCGATCTGTTGGATATATTGTGCATTCAGGACTTCAGCTTATTCAACTCTTCTTCTCACTTCCAGTCAAATGTCCTTCCGGCCAGCTGGAAGAACTTCTGGTTGGGTTCACGGAAATAGTCGTAGAGTTTCTGCAGGATTTCTGGCGCCACGCGAGGATGTTTGCGACCTTTGGAACGGTGCAGGCATCGCTCGTGCCGGTGGTTGCGCAGACAGTAGAAACCTTTGGTTTGGTTGAAATAGAAGTTGGAAGCGTTTATCTGCGGCTCCAGCTGGAGAAACTCCTCCACCTTCTTCATCTCCGGCAGAGGGTCTCGAATGAGCGCGTCGCCGTCCACCAGATGCATGCGGCTCCTGGGAAACACGTCGAGCCAGCGCCGCAGGTGCACGTGGTACAGGCTTCGGTTCAAGGCCTTGTAGTCGAGGTTGAGTTCTCCGTTACGCATCAGCAGCGTCTCCAGGGTTTGCTGGCGCTTGCGCTTCTCCAGGCGGTTGTGGAAGACCTGCGTGTAATCCGACAGCAGGCGCTCCGTCGGCTCCCGGACGATCAGCAGCAGCCGCGCGTCGGGCTGCGTTCGCAGGATGCGCTCGGGGACCCGGCTGGAGGTAAAGTACGCCGGGGTCTTCTCCACCGTCAGCTGACCCGGCCGGGCGTACGGCATCTGAGAGATGTACCAATCCGTGCCGCGCTGGTAGTGACTGTCCCAGTCGAAGAAGTGAACCTCGTTCTGAGCGGCGACCACGTCACTGTGAAGCCTCAGCATCTCAATGAGAGCGCGCGTGCCGCCCTTCCTCACGCCGATGATGATGATGTCGGGCAGGCGGAGCGTGCCGTTGGTGGGCGGGGCCACGGTGGCTCGCGGGACGACCGAAGGGAAAAAACAGAGTAGAGCGAAGATAACCGCGGCCATCAAAACGACCCGAAGCAACTTCAGCCTGACAGCAAACACACGCTCACACGTCTCTGAAACACAAACACAGCATGTTTATATGTCAACACCATTCAGGCTTATGAAAGACAATTTTAAAAGCACTCATGTCCTGGTCGAACTCATAATTGTAGGAATTATGAATTTTATGAAATCTGTCACATCATACCTAAAGAAAGCCTGTCAGTCAAGACTCATCAACTCAAGATATCATTATGGAAGCCCATTTTGCCACATAAGAAAAAAAAAACATGATTTTTTAAATTATATTTACGAGATGAAAAGTCAAAACTGTGACTTCAAAAATCATAAGCATCACATAAAGTCACAAAAATGACATAGAAATAATATCGATATTTTATCTCATAGTTTCAACTTTTAGTCTCACTTGGTATACAATACTTATGACTTTTCATGATGTCATAATTAAGATTTACCAAAGTTCCAACTTTGTATGGGTCATTCTGTATCAAATCAACCAAATTTTGGAAATATTAAATGTCACAGATGTATATTTACTGAATAATCCACTGTTTTGTAGAGGAGGGTCAGAATGACAATATTCACCTGAGATTTGGAGCCAAATTAAATGACTTTAGAAAGATGGCAGCATCATTATTTTATTTTTACACAGAGATTGGTAAATGTAAAATCTGTTGACTTTATCAATCTTTGTTTCATTATATGCCAACGGTGACAGGCACTCTTGAACACATTTTCAGTGGTCAAAAACCAAATGTGGGTCACTTTTCAAACAGCTGATACTTTTTTCTTTTAAAGATGAATATCTGAAGAGCAAATAATTTTGAAACTAGAAATGCATCTTCTTTCCTTCTATCAAAGCAGCTGCATTGAACATACCAATTTTAACAATATTTCAGTACTAAATATACACTGAAATGGCCAAGTTGAGGCACATTAACTTCCAGAGATCTGTAGAAGAACATTTCTGAAATACAAAAGTGACATAAAAGTATTGCACCAGCTAAATAGCCAATAACAGTACATCTCCATATCTCATAGAGGGCCTTAAAAAAATGAACAAACTTTTATTTTGGTTTGTTAAGAACCAGAATCCAAGTGGAAATTGAGATTTAATGCTTCTAGAGTTATCGGCATGCAAACCCTGGAAACAGTTTTGTTACTCAGACAGGAATATTCTATACAGTTGTTTAGATAGAAATAAATAATTCCTCTTTAAAAGAAAATAAGTATGAGCTGTTTGAAAAGTGACCCACTTTTGGTTTTTGACCACTGAAAATGTAAACAATTTCCTCATGAAGCCGCATTAAGATCTCCATATCTCTGGAACTGAGTAATACAGGACCTTTAAACTGAAGACACCGAAAGAACAGTTTAAGAACCAGAATATCTAAACATACTGAGATATCTTCATTACTCTTTGAGTGACAGGAATGCCAACTTTTGGTCTCCATTGGCATATAATGCAACAAGGATTGCTAATTGATTAAAATACTAATAAACTCCCAATCTCTGTGTAAAAATAAAGTAATGATGTTTCCATGATTGCATCTTTCTGAACTCATTTTCTCCCACCTGCAATTTGGCTTTAAATCTCAGAAAGAAAGAAAAATAGTGGATTACTCAGTAAATATTCATCCATTGCATTTAATATTCTGGCTTTCATCACTATTTCTGCTTGTCTTTCTACAGAAGAAACAAGATCTGACAGGACAGCCATTTTTGAGACATTATTAAGCTGAACTGTATTTTTATTTACTCAATTTCTGTCCTCTTTAAAAGATTATAATCACACAATAACAAGGAAACGAATCCTTTAAAGATCCTCTCGTGGTTCATCCTGTTCTAATCATCATGATCAACACGCCAACAGTCTTACCTGTCGATCGGATCCATGAGGAAAAACTTCTTATGAAGAGAAATCATCCGGAGAATCACACACACTCACACACACAAACACACAACAGAGAAAGTTTCTCGCGCGCTCACGTGCACGCGCTCTGAGGGTCCTGCACTAGTCTTCGCTCACATAAAGCCGCCGCGCCCCGCGCTGACGTCACCGCCACAACCCCGCCCCGTTCCGATGACATCAGCGCGTCCCGCCCACCACTGCATGAAAACACATTTTATCACAGCCTTTATCAAGTCAGCTTTATTCATGCATTTATAGATGCTGGTGGTTTTGCACATTCTGCAGTGTCTCCAGTTCTGTCATTCATGTTCAGTCAGATCAGCTCCATATCAAACATTAATGAACAACCCTGTGATGGTGTCACACCGCAGCCATAAAGCCTGTTATGCATCACCTCACTGCACCTTATTTCCTCCAGTGAGTAAACAGACGTTCCTCTCAGAGTCACAGGAAATAACCACCTGAACCGACTGACACACACATTCATCTGGTTGTGCAAGTGATCGCAGAACACAGCGACTGAATGAAACGCTCTTTGGTTTTAGTGCTTGTTACCATAAAGCAGTGAATGATAAACACACACACACACATTTGTTTTCATACAGTATCCCTGAAGTCACCAGGCTAAAACCCATCAAAAGAATGTTTCTTTTTCAAATGTGTGTGTTTGTTCTCGTCACTGAACTTTGTTCTGCTGTAAATCTGCAGCATTTCTGAATCATGTTGAACAATCATCTGAATGATTGTCAGTAAACTCACAGCTCCTCCGTTTTCAATGTTTGAATCATTTGTAACATTGTAAAGATGCATACGTTTATAAAAGCTTTGTTTGCTAGAGTTTCTTCTTGATGAAGGTCAAAGTTTTGCAAAACACTGAGAAAGTAGTTTTGAATCTGATTTGTATCTTGTTCAATAAATATTTGTTCTTGGACATTGAACTTTACACTCTTCATCAAATGGAGAAACACACTCTGTTTTATTTCATGAATCAAGACTGTCAGGATTATGTTTAGTTTAGTTGTCTTTTTGTTCCCGTGTGTGTGTTTCTGGTGGTTCAGTTTAGTCCTGATTAGTCCCGTTTGTTCCTTTGGTTACTGATTATGTTCACCTGTCAATCATTGTGTCGCCCCGTGTATTTAAGCCCTTGGATTCCTCAGTTCATTGTCTGGTGTCGTCTTTAATTCATGTGGTTGTGTGTTAGTTTTCTCCTGTGGATTAATAAAGAAGTGCTTGTTTGGATTCTCCTGCGTTGTGCAATTGTGTGACTAAGACATAATCAAACACATGATGATTTACAGCAGGGTTTCATTCACAAAATGACAACCTAATAATAAATTAAATTCAGAAAATTTAAAATTAAAATAAAGAATTTTCAAATCAAATCAAAATAAAACACGCATTAAAAAGATTTTTATTTTTATTTGAAATTAAAGTGAAATGAAATGCATAATAAAAAAATAAATAAAAAAAAATTGTCCTGTACGGCTCCGAGACACGAAGGTTGAGGATCCAAACATAATATTTATTAAAAGGGTAATCCACAATTGTAATCCACATCCAGGCAAAAGGTCATACACAAACAAACAGACTAGAGACGGAGGTAGTGCAGGGCGGAGCAGGCTGAGCAGAAGACCACCTCAGCTGAGTTGACGGGACTGAAGATCTCCACGGTGGAGCAGAGGACCACCACAACAGCGCAGACCACCATGGTGGAGCAGGCGAGGCCGATGACAACTACTGCGGAGCCTGGTGGAACTGGAGACCACCGCAGCTAATCAAAACTGAAACATAGAGCACAGAGAGGTTCGCTTTGGCCTCGGGCACCATGTAAAACCCAACAGGGAGCTCAAGGGTGTCCTCCATGGTCATAACACGGCCGGCAGTTCACGGGTCACAGGACTGGGCTCTGGGGCAGGAGAGGGTTCTGGAATGGACTCATGGCTGGAGTGGGTTCTGGAGCGAACTCATGGGCTGAAGCGGGCTCTGGAGTGGACTCATGGGCTGAAGCGGGCTCTGGAGCGGACTCATGGGTTGGAGCGGACTCATGGGCTGAAGTGAGTTCTGGAGCAAGGTCTGGAGTGGACTCATGGGCTGAAGCGGGCTCTGGAGCGGACTCATGGGTTGAAGCGGACTCATGGGCTGAAGTGAGTTCTGGAGCAAGGTCTGGAGTGGACTCATGGGCTAAAGCGGGCTCTGGAGTGGACTCATGGCTGGAGCGGGCTCTGGAGCGGACTCATGGGCTAAAGCGGGTTCTGGAGTGGACTCATGGGCTGAAGCGGGCTCTGGAGCGGACTCATGGGTTGGAGCGGACTCATGGGCTGAAGTGGGCTCTGGAGCGGACTCATGGGTTGGAGCGGACTCATGGGCTGAAGTGAGTTCTGGAGCAAGGTCTGGAGTGGACTCATGGGCTAAAGCGGGCTCTGGAGTGGACTCATGGGTTGGAGCGGACTCATGGGCTGAAGTGAGTTCTGGAGCAAGGTCTGGAGTGGACTCATGGGCTAAAGCGGGCTCTGGAGCAGACTCATAGGTTGGAGCGGACTCATGGGCTGAAGTGAGTTCTGAAGCAAGGTCTGGAGTGGACTCATGGGCTGAAGCGGGCTCTGGAGTGGACTCATGGGTTGATGCGGGCTCTGGAGCGGACTCGTGGACTGGAGCGGGCTCTGGAGTGGACTCATGGGCTAAAGCGGGTTCTGGAGCGGACTCATGGGCTAAAGCGGGTTCTGGAGTGGACTCGGGTTGATGTGGGCTCTGGAGCGGACTCATGGACTGGAGCGGGCTCTGGAGTGGACTCATGGGCTAAAGCAGGTTCTGGAGTGGACTCATGGGTTGATGCGGGCTCTGGAGTGGACTCATGGGCTGAAGCGGGTTCTGGAGTGGACTCATGGGTTGATGCGGGCTCTGGAGTGGACTCATGGGCTAAAGTGGGTTCTGGAGTGGACTCATGGACTGGAGCGGGCTCTGGAGCGGACTCACGGGCTGGAGCGGGCTCTGGAGCGGACTCACGGGCTGGAGCGGGCTCTGGAGCGGACTCACGGGCTGGCCATTGCCATAACCAAGTGCAACCGACACTGGGACCGCCTCTGAGATCCCCAGATTTGATACCACTGCAGAGATTCCAGCTGCTCGCACTGAAACTAGCGGTGTGTCCTCCAGACTTGAAGCCAGTCTCAAATGCAAGGTCTAGGAAATCTCAGGTGTGGTCCTCGAGGGGTCTGTTACCTTTTTCAAAAAATATATAATTCATGTGTCTATTAACTGACATCAGAGAACCGTGTGGACGTGTTGTTAGATTGTTGAAATATTCACTGTAAATCTCAGGATATTTTAGCTCAGATTGCTCCGGCTGATTTACAGCAACACAGATCAGCAGTTTCAGCAGATCTCAGGTGAGTTTCAGCCTCAGAAACATTCATGTGTTTTCAGTCTCGTGAACTACTAACCCGTCCGCTCAGATTAACACAGAGAGAGATTGTGATGTGAAGTGTGTTTATCATGGACTCACTTTGAGCTCTTGCAGCTGCGGAAACGGACGCTATATCTCTGTGACGAATGGCTTTATTGCATCTCATGTTGAGCCAGATCTCAGTCTATAAATCACACAAAACATGGAACATTCTGGGCGGCTGATTGTAGCGAACACAGTCACAGGAAGAGCCAGACTTCCTGAAGCTCAGAAAACCCAAAAAACTGGCCGTGAACTCGCCGAGAAACAAACAGACATGCATTATTAAATCTGACAGGTCCGATTGTGCCAGCGGATGGGCGGCAGAAACTAAACACACACATCAGCTTTAATTGGCATCAATGGTTCCATGAAGAACATTTAACATCCATGGAATCTTTCCATTGCACTAAAGCTTCTTTATAGTTAGATTTTTTTAAATGTTCTTCATACTAAGAAAAAATGGTTCTTTTTCTGCAAAAACTTGAGAAAATGAGATCTAGGCAGTCCAGCAATGATTATGTCAGAGATCAAATTTAAATAAGGAATAACAAATGTATTAATTAAAAATTATAGAGACAAACAAATTAAGTAAGTAATATAAAATCTAGAGTATTGTAAAATCCAGAGTGTTGTATCTAATAGATGAAGATCAGAATATACAAAGAAGGAACAAAATTAAGACATTTGCAGAATGAAATGAGAGACAGAAGAGAAGAAGCAGAAGAGCAAAGAAAAGCAAAGGAAAAAGCTAAACTATCAAAGACTCAGTCCATTTTATACCATAAGCATAAGAAAACTTACATCCTCCTCAAACTTATGTTTTGGTCTAATAAGAAAAGGTCAAATGGATTTATCCAGTATGTCTTAGTTACGGCTAGGTCAGAGTGACTGGTCAAGTGTCAAAAATAGATGAAAATACATATAGGGGTTGTTTTGACCCCCTTAAGGGAATTTTGCAGATCTTACATTATCACATGTCAGCAGAAATAGAAATGGACATATTTTGATACAAATGTACATCGAGTTCAAATGAGCAGCTAATTCTGAAAACATTGTTTCTGCAGGCGTCCAATATCTGACCACAAACGTGTCCACATGACCTGTCACACTGGAACACTTGAAGAACAACTGAATATAACAAGCATACATACTCTTAAATATAAAAGAAGAATAACCATAAGGGTACAATAAAGTCAATACTTGAAAATATGATGAGGATTAATATATAGAGTAGGAGTACATGAATATATGAAATCAAAATAATATTGATAAATCATAAGCCATAAATGAATAACATAAAATATGAATAAAATTCACATTTCAATTCAATTCACATTCATTTGTATAGTGCTTTTCACAATACGTATCGTTTCAAAGCAGCTTTACAGAGAATGCATGTCAACATTATAATTTAAAGAATGCAGTTAGCAAATAATGTAATAATTTAGGCAATTAATTTACAAACACTGTAAGCTATTTACTTGAAGGTAGAAGCAATGAGCTCCTGGAAAAATGAATTACATATTAACAATAATTAGGATAAATAGAAATTTAGTAATGTGCATGTTGATCCAGAGGATTGCGTCTTCTGAAGTCCTCGCAGGAGTTGGCGTCGTCTCTTCACAGGTGTTGGTCATCTGAGGTCTTCTTAAGATGCTGGATCCAAACTGAAGATGATGTCCTCTCTAGTCACCTCGGACGTAAAACAGAAAAGCAAAATAGAGAATAATTGGCGTAGCTGCTGTTCATAACATTAAGCAAAGATAATCATGTGCAAGTGATCTGATATGAGATGCATTATGTGAATGCTTGGCTAAAGAGATGCGTCTTTAATCTAGATTTAAACTGGGTGAGCGAGTCTGAGCCCCGAATATGAATATGAATATTGAACATTTTGGATCCACCAGCATCACTGTGAAAAACTTGGAGCAAAACATCTGCAGCAAATTCTTTTTTAATTAATACAAAAAAAAACAAACAGAGTTGACTTGTTTATAATACACAAAATTTAGCACCAATATATATTCCAAGAAAAGGGTCTCTTACTTTCTATCATTCTATCCTTTCTATCCTTACCTTCTATCCTCATAATTTCTATCTTTTTATTGCTCTTATAAATAGAATAATATGCAGATCTCTGATGAAGATCTGCGGCTTTAACTGCTGCGTGCAGGAAAACACGCGTGATCCCGTGAAACATGCTTGTAACAGAGAGCTGCAGACATATAATAACTGAACAACCTGCAGCGTGTCGAAACAGGACAAACACGAGAGAAATGTGATGTGAAGAATGTCTGAAATGACTGTAATGTGGCTGAGAGTGTTTCTGAAAACATCAACAATAATCCTGAAATCTTGGGAAAAAAAGAATGGAATTCAAGGTTGTTGAAGGGTTAGTTCACCCAAAAATGAAGTTTCTGTCATTAATTACTCACTCTCATGTCGTTTCACACCCGTAAGACCTTCGTTCATCTTCAGAACACAAATATATTGAAAGATATTTGGTGAAATCCAAGAGCTATTTTTATCCCCCACAGAAAGCAACGAAATTACCATCATTCAAGGTCCAGAAAAGTAGTAAAAATATCCTTAAAATAATCAGCGTGACTGCAGTGGTTCAGTCTTAAAGGGCACCTATAATGCTCCTTTCACAAGATGTAATATCAGTCTGGTTATGACATGACTGTTTTAACGATGTCTTTAGTACCTTTCTGGACCTTGAAAGTGTTGATTATATTGCTGTCTATGTCATATTCCTCTCAGATTTCATCAAAAATATCTTAATTTGTGTTGTGAAGATGAATGAAGGTCTTACGGGTGTGGAACGACATGAGGGTGAGTAATTAATGACAGAAATTCATTTTTGGGTGAACTAACCCTTTAAAGTCTACTGCATCCTGCTTTGAATCGATCTGTATTGTATAAGCATTACAGAAATAATGTCAAGCGCTCGACTTCACCTTCCATTTCCAGTGAGGAATGAACAGAAAGAGATGTCAGCTGTGATTTCATTTATGATCTCTTTACTGAATCTTTTGAACAGATTGATAAAAGTGCAAAGGTTTTCAGACAAAATAGGGTTAAAATGCAAAAACATCTGTATTTGCGATATGATGATCATTGAACGCCACTGAATTAAACGTGCATCATGAGATCATGTGATAATAGCATGCAGTGTGTGTGTGTGTGTGACGTCTGACCGCTAACGTGTGTGTCCAGTGAAAACACTCTGTAACCACAACACTGGAGATCAGAGAGGGTTCAGGGTGGTGCAGGTCTGTGTTTGAGCGAGTTTGTGTGCTGATGTCAGTCTGTGTGTGTGTGAGTGTGTGAGTGAGTGAGTGTGTGTGTGTGAGTGTGTGTGTGTGTGTGTATGTGTGAGAGTGTGTGTGTGTGTGTATGTGTGAGAGTGTGTGTGTGTGTGTCATGATATTACATCACAGGGAAAATACAGCTAAAGCCTGTTAGACGCCAAAGCAACAAGAACAACATCCACTGACGCCTGCTGAGCTGCTCGACTGAAAATGAGTCCTGAACATACACAGATCCAAATCAAGTCAGCTTTATTTCTACAGCGCTTCATACAGTACAGATCGTTTCAAAGCAGCTTTACTGAAATAAACAGGAAAATAACAGAATCAATGAAGCAAACTTCATCAAAACATGAGACAAATTCAGCCGTAAATAAGCTCTAAAAACACAATAGAGTCATTATTCAGATCAGTTCAGTTCAATTTTGATTGGGCGAACAAAAATATGTTCTAAGAACATTTTAATAATTTTCCCATTAAAGGTGCAGTATGTAATAATTCTGTCCACTAGAATAGGTCTATTCAAAACAAAGGCGTAGCTTGACGATGGCAAGTTTGAGCGCGGAATCTTGGGACATGTGGTCTTCACATCACAGCCGGTGGAAAAGAATAGGCAGAAATCATGTTCATGGATGTGATTATTAACGTTACTGTAGTGTGAAGCAGAGCAGGAGCGAGTGTTGTGGAGCTGATCGAGGAGCTGGAGCGATTGAGCAACACACGCCTCACGAGCAGCGGGACTTTTATTATGCCACAGTCGCTGGCGGCGCTTCCGCTTTTCCGGTCATGAGTATGAGGTAACGCAGCTCTGTTTATCATATTAGATACATTTGAGTGTGTTGAAAATGATGTTATAACGTTACTCTGTGCGTTCGCTCGGCGGCTGCTGTGAGACACTGTTACACACTGCAGTAAGAGATCGATTTTACAATATCATATTAAATGCTGGATGATTGTGTTGATAAATGGCATGCAATTAATTTTAAAACATATTGTATGATGGAGAAAATGCTGTATTACTGTTAATAAAAATAAAGCTGCATCTGATTATGCTATGTTAGCTACTTCACAAAATAGTGTTTTTCTCTGAGGCGTGGTAAAGCATGGTACTCACAAAAAATCAAGAAAATTAGATTTAAAGTCAAGTCAAGTCACCTTTATTTATATAGCGCTTTTACAATGTAGATTGTGTCAAAGCAGCTTTACATTGATAACTGGTACATAATTTTGGCTGCACAGCAGCTCTTAAAGAATAGTGTCAATGCAGGCAGATCAGAAGCACTGTTGATTAAATGTCAAGAATACTGTTGAATATCAAATGTCAAGTCAAATGTCAAGTGTCCCCAACTAAGCAAGCCAAAGGCGACAGCGGCAAGGAACCCAAACTCCATCAGGTGACATCAGGTGGCAAACAGGTGTTAAAATGGAGAAAAAAAAACCTTGGGAGAAACCAGGCTCAGTCAGGGGGCCAGTTCTCCTCTGGCGAACAGTGCTTTGTTACGATTCAGGCAGCTATCATAAGTCCGATAGGATCGCAACATTCAAAGTATTTATTCCAGTTCAATCCAGTTGAGGATTGAAACAATAAGACTAAACGTGTTGAGCTATATAACAACAATTCATTTTCTGTCTATAAATATATCAAAACAGTTGTTCCCTTGTCTATTAAAACATGTAATATATTAAACCGTCCAAAGTGTTTCCATGGTTTCTACAAAATAAAACCGGAAACCGAGGGTAACGCGGGTGTGACTCCTCACACGTCCCGGAGCCTTGGTTAAAATTCATGATTTTCTCACGATTTACAAATAGTTGCAAACATTTGGGATATTGTAAGTACTCAAGTGAACAAAATATATAACACTGGCCTAGTGGTTTTTGGATATTTTACTGCAAAAATATTACATACTGCACCTTTAAGTTATGAAAATGTTATTTCTGACTGTTCTCTGAACGCTTAAAGCATTCAGTTTATTAAATGTTTTAAAAACGCTAATGGAACATTCCATTTTATTCTTCAAATGTTACTTTTGAACATTCTCCTGTAGAAACATTTAAAATGTTAGATAAATGTCCAACTAATAGTTAATAAGTTCTATAAATGATGTATTAATAATGTTTTTGTGCTAATGTTTTGAGAACATTATTAAAGATCAGATAAGTTTGAATGATTAATGTTACTGGAAGAACATTTGTTTATAACCGAGAGCACTACAGTAAATAAAATAACGGTGAAAATATCATAACGGTATTTCCAGCAAAAACAGTGCTCATGAAATTACTATTTATTTATAATCAAGTTATTAATCAAAATGTATCATTCTAAATATAAAATGATTTGAATGACTTCTTCAGCGCATGTTAAAGCATTTATTTTACTTTTCCATCTTCAGTCACTAGAGTGTTGTAGAAATGTGAGGTCCGAACTGACTTCTGCTGATGAAACTGCAAACTATTCTTCAGTAAAATCTTCTTCAGTTTATTGTTTTCTCAAGCCGTCACCTTTATCTAATTATATCTGCTCTTTAACTGTAAATTCCCCTGCGAGGCTCAGACGCAATCGGAAGCAGTAAAATAATGGTAATGACACACACAAATGAGGATTTTTACAAAACGTCGTTTGTGAAAATCCTCGAATCAGATCGTTGGGGTGCAAATCGGGCCTTAAAAATCTTCAAGTGTGTGACCATCTTTACATGAGCTCGTCTAGACATCTTTCCTTCCTCAGCATCTTCATCTCTCGATTATTCATGTGTCATTTTTATGACCGTGTGACATTCAGAGGAGCGGCTCTGTCAAAACGAAAGTGTGTGTGTGTGTGTGTGTGTGTGTGTGTGTGTGTGTGTGTGTGTGTGTGAGAGTGAAA
>RJVU01008195.1:174692-186322 GCA_003731715.1 Anabarilius grahami | reverse complement strand
CACACACACACACACAGATGCGTCTAAATAAACAGGTTCTGAGGTGAGTGAACCAAAGCATGAACCGTGTGAATTGAAAGGGAATATCTATATTAGCACTGCATTCGACACTATCGACCACAAGATTCTTTTGAATATTCTTGAAAATGACTCTGGCATTAATGGAATTGCTCTGACTCAAATCCTTCTTATCTGACCATCATTAATCTGTAGCAGTACATGAAGAGATGTATTAATCACACATTTCGGTGTCTTAAACTACTATTTACTTACATCAAAAAATAAGTAAATGTAAAACATGTATGCACACAATAAGTGCATTGCATTAATTGATGAATTGAACTGTTATTACATAGTAATTAAAGACACCTAATATAAAGAGGGACCAGGTTAGTTATGGAGCGCCTCAAGGCTCAGTACTGGGACCGTCGCTGTTCACCCGTACATGCATTATATCTCTTCACGGCCTGACCAAACAGTTCACAAAACTAATAGTTCATAGCTTTTATATCAACTATGCAAAGGAATACATAGTTGATATAAAAAAATGGATGATTAGTAATTTCCTACTACTAAATTCTTAAAAAAAAAAAAGGTTTTAATTATTGGACCAAAAACCTCTGTATGTAAAAACCTAGAATACTAACTCTTGATGACCGCTCTGTCACATCTTCATCATCGTCTTCCGAAAGCCACATTTCTAATATTTATAAAACCGCATTCTTCCATCTTAAAAATATCTGTGAACTAGACACATGCTCTCCATGCAGAACAGCTCATGACCTCACGGCTGGACTATTGTGATGCTTTACTGGGTTGCTGCCTAAAGCAGAATAACTTTTGAACTTTTAGTTCATTTACATAATTTCAGGTGTTTTTTGGTCTTGTGGACTGTAAACATTTGTTACGAGAAATAGTTTATTTAGGGCAGTATTAAATAAAAACTGTCATGACATTTTTATGATCCCACTTTTACAGTTATATCATTTTTTTATTCAACTTGCAATTTTGAGTCCCGTTTGCCATCTCGATTCAAACGAATGAACTGATTTAAAGTCATTCTCAGTTCAGTTCTGATTGATGCACAACACTGACACGGTCCAGACTCGTCACGCACTGCTTTAAACGGTCAGTGAGTGTGTGTGTGTGTGTGAGTGTGTGTGAGAGAGAATCATGCTAACAGCACGTGTCTGGAGCCGCTGACAGATTCACAGCATCGTAACGACGCGTCCCAAAGCAAAACACCCCACAGTCCGAGCGGCCGGTAATCCTGAGGGTCAATCGCACAAACGGAGCTGAAGAGCAGAAACTCCACAGCAACACACGGACATTAATGCTGCTATTTACCAAATCAATAAATCAAATAAAACAATACATCAATAACAAATGAATCATTAAATATAGCTGAAATATTGATTATAGTGTGAAGGATTTCATTCTGTGAGCAGAACGGCAGTGTGTCCAGCAGGGGTCAGTGCGTCTCTGTTGAGACTCTGGATTCTGTTTTCTATGGAAGCCCATTTCTGCCACACAAGAAAAACAATTATGACATAAAAAGTCAAAATGATGAGGTAAAAAGTCAAAATTTGAAATTCATAATTTAGACTTTTTTATCTCATAATGACTTTTGTCATAAATCCAACGTTTTTGTAATAATTATGACTTTTTAATGTTAATTGACTTTTTAAGCCATAATTTTGACTTAGTATGTGATCATTTTGATATTTTGTTATAATTTCAACTTTTTGTCATAGTTGACCTTTTAAGTCATAATTGTGACAGTATGTGATAATTCTGACTTTTTATGTCATAAATATGACATTTAAGTCAGTTTCAGTTTTTCATTTCATATTTGCCATAATTTCAACTCTTTATTGTCATAATAGACTTTTTCAGTTATAATTTCGACTTAGTATGTCATAATTTAGACTTCTTATGTCATCATTTTGAATTAGTATGATTTGAAAATTTCAAATCATACTAAATGACATTTAAGTCAATTTTTTCATTTCATAATTATGATTTAGTATGTCATAATTTCAACATTTTGTCATAATTATGACTTTTTAAGTCAGAATTTCAACTTACTATTGCATAATTTTGATTTCTTAATGTTATAATTATGAATTAGTATGTCAAAATTTAGACTTTTTATTTCCTAATTTCGATTTATGTGATAATGGAGACTTTTTGTTAAATTACATTTAGGTCAAGTTCCATTTTTCATTTCATAATTATGACTTAGTATGTCATAATTTTAACATTTTACATAAAAAATATGACTTGTGTAACTTTTTAAGCCAGAATTTCGACATTTTGACTTTGTATGTCATAATTTCAACTTTTTAATTTCATAATTGATTCATAATTTTGACTTACTATTGCATAATTTAGAGTTTTTGTCATAATTTTGACTTCTCAATGTCATAATTATGAATACGTATTTCAAAATTTAGACATTTTTGTCATAACTATGCTTTACCAAAGCATGTTTTTTTCTTCTGTGTCAGAAACGGGCTTCCGTAGCTTGGCTCTTCAGCGCTGTGAAGGATTTGAGCAGCAGGTCTCAGTGTTTCCTTTGAAAGACAATGATGATCCGCTGCTTCCAGCGGTTCTGTGTTCCGGTAAAGTCGGCAGCAGGGGTTTGACGGAGGGAAGTGGAGGGTTTGGTTTTATTTGTGTTTGAATGACTGAGTGGAGCTCAACTCACTGCTGCGCTGATCCTTATGAAAATATTTGTGGCACTTTATCAGGCTAAAAATACTGGCCGCGCTTTTCATGATGTCAACGTCGCTCACAGGAAACACACATTAACTGTGGTGGATAAGAGCGGCAGTGTTTCATCAGAGAGAGAGTGTGCTGGAGTAAACTGCAGCGGTTTATTTGGGTTTTACAGCAGAATCTCTTCAGTCTGCTGGACACACGCTGAGGAGCTCAAACCAACAAAACCAACACGACTTACACACGGGATCATACGAGTTTAAAGACTGACTCAATCCTGGACCGTGCTGCTCTTCACAACTCTTCCTGATGCTGAAGTCCAATCAGTGATTCTGTAAACTGAATGACATCGCAGATTAAAAGTGGGAATCTGAGCGAGTTCTTATGAGAGCAGGAGTAATGATGGTGTGGAAGAACTACAACAATTTATAATAACTTCAATATATGAATCTGCAAGAGTATCATCATGAAATTTAAAGTCGTGAAAACTTGTTCATCAAGAACACATTAAATTGATCAAAAGTGACCGTAAAGACATTTAAAATGTGACAAAAGATTATATTTCAAATAAATGCTGTTCTTTTGAACTTTCTATTCATCAAAGATGTTTTCAACATTGATAATAATCATAAATGTTTCTTGAGCAGCAAATCATCATATTAGAATGATTTCTGAAGGATCATGTGACGCTTACAGTAAGCTACAAAAATGTAAAAATGCATTTGCATTTTGGAACAAAATGTCAATTCAAATAACATTTGTTGTGTTTTTGAAGATAAACGTATGCTGTCTGATGGTGTTGATGGTGAATGTGATTCAGTGTGAAGATCTGACTTCATACAGACACTAAAAATCACCAGCTGATTAAAAATGCTCCTTAGTTTTAGTCTAGTTTTAGTCGACGAAAAGTCATCACACTTTTGTCAAGTCTTAGTCATTACTTTTAGTCAAACTACAGTTACCAACATTAATTTTGATAGCTATTTTGTAGTCTTTAGACAAAATAGTCATTATAATTTAGACCAATTCATTTAAGCTTATGAAAAATTTGAATCAAGGTAACAGACTGTATTGACACTCATAGCAGCAGCACTGGTGCAGTTCTACATATCCTCTTTCAGTGGTTCTCAAACTTTCTAGAGTGTCGTACATCCTTCTGTGTTCCTTCTCTTTTCCACTTACACTGCAGTTACACATTTCCATTAAGGGACAATATTTGCCTTCTTAAATAGATTTTTCCAGTGCATTTTTTACCTTTATAAATACCTTTGTAAAATAAATAATGCCTTAAATAAATTTTTTTAAAAATTTAATAAATACAATGATAATAAAAACGAAGTGATACTTTTAAATATAACATTAAAACTGCCAGTAGGTGGCGGTAAGTCACTGTTTTTATGAGTGAATCATCGAGTCATTCATTCTTTCAGTGTCAAAGCAAGCGGCTGTATTTATGAATGGATCATTGAATCATTGCCGATTCGTTCAAAGCAACAACTGCATGTAGATTTAAGTTTAAAACTCTCTTCGATACAAAAACATACCCTTCTGCGAGTTACTGTTTTAATGTTGATTATATTATACCAGCAAGAATATTGCCTGAATATAATATAATATATAATATCCCAAATATTGATTTTATACTACAGTTCAACAAACAAAAGGGTAATATTAAGTGATGTATTGTATTGACGTTTTAAACAGTATTGTCAGTATTTTGCTCTATTTTGCAAAGAAAGCCACAGAACTGCAGCACACAAGCTGTTCCTGAACGAATCTGTGGCTTTCGTTGCAAAATAGAGCAAAATACTGACAATACTGTTTAAAACGTCAATACAATAGATCACTTAATATTACCCTTTTGTTTGTTGAACTGTAGTATAAAATCAATATTTGGGATATTACACTCTAAAAACTGCTGGGTTAAATATGGACAAAACCAGGGATTGGGTTGTTTTCACCCAGCCATTTTTTTCAACCAATTTTGGATTTATTTTTTTAGCCAGCAATATAGTAATATAGTAAAAGGCGTGTTTTGCTCACCCCCAAATAGGGGCAAATTTGTGGGGTATTATAAGCTGAAACTTGACCAGACCAGAGACTTATATTACATCATGTGAAAGAGGGCATAATAGGTGCCTTTTAACCCAACCTGCTGGGTTTGTCCATATTTTACCCAGCTTGGGTTTTTTTAACCCAGCATTTTTTAGAGTGTATATATTATATTATATTCAGGCAATATTCTTGCTGGTATAATATAATCAACATTAAAAACAGTAACTCGCAGAAGGGTATGTTTTTGTATCGAAGAGAGTTTTAAACTTAAATCTACATGCAGTCTATATCTATATTTGTTCTTCATGCTAGTAAAGCTAAATCACTTTCACAAAGATCATATTGTCGAGAACAGCACTAGTGTAGTGATGCTGGCTTGTGGGTGCAGTCAGTTTCGACCGTGAAAGATCAGGTAATCTGATTGAATATTGTGTATATACGACATTTGACCTGCTAGAAATACATGTTCAGTTTTCATCTTATTTAAGTTGGAGTAGAATAAAATGAACGTCAGTTTGAGAGCCACTGCCATCAGCCTACACTCTGGTCTCAGATTTAGTCAGTAAACGAAAACGAGAAAGCTTCTCCAGTAAATGTATCTTGATTTAAAGGGGTGGTATAATGCCACTTTTACAAGATGTAAAATAAGTCTCTGAAGTCCCCAGAGTGTGTATGTGAAGTTTTAGCTCAAAATACCCTGCAGATCATTTATTATAGCATGTTAAATTTGTCTTTTTGAGGGTGACCAAAAACATGCCATTTTTGTGTGTGTCCCTTTAAATCCAAATGAGCTGCTGCTCTTAAAATGGGGCGGAGTTTCAGGAGCTTGTGTTAGCACTTAGCAGCGCCTCACATTACCTCACGCAGACTCACTGAAAATGTCAGAAACTGTTCAGCCTTTTATGTTCAAAATGGAGTCGGACAATGATGGAGAGACTCAAGAAGAAGTGACGACATTTTGAATGCAACAGGATGTTTCTGAAAAATAAAAAAATACTGATGAAGAATATGTTTTTAGTGTTCCATGAGTAAACCTTCCTCTGATTCTTAGGAAATGGTGTCATGTGCATCGTGTCATTTCTCATGTCAGTTAAACATTCACATGAAACTCACATGGAAACACTGCAAAAAATTATTTTCACGATTTATCACAACATTTTTTCTTTTGTCAAATCAACTTAGATAATTAATGTAATTCAGATAACATAATATTTTGAGTTTCTGTTGATTAAACCAATCGCCTTCATTGTATAAACTCAAATTTTTAATTTCAATGAACTCAAAAGTTTAATGCAACCAGGAAACTTACTTTTTTAAGTTAAACCAACAATTCTCTTCTACAGTGAAGCTGCTGTCGGATCATAATCATCATGATTTGACTGATGTCATAGTTTTATTATGGCTTTGACAAACAAGTGTCTGTTTAGTAATTTGATATACAGTAGTGGCCAAAACACACACACACACACACACATTAAAGCTAAAGCTCATCAACACGCTGCTTTAATGAGTGTTTTCTATTTCAGAAAATGAAAGCAAACATATGAACATGTGAAGTGGGACTTTACACGCGTGTTTCTGAGCCGAGGATGGAAGTCAGGTGGGTTTTCTTTGCTAAGTGTCGCCGTCTATTTTTACATGTCAGAGATCATGATTGAGTGGAGAGAGAGAGAGAGAAACATTTTAATTCAGAACCAAACACACACACACACACACACACTCATGATTGGTGGAGAGCTCATCATCTGATTGGCTAAATGAATGATGTCTATTTCCTCATGTATCTTATATCATTAAAAACTTAAATGAAACCCTGTAAATGTCTGTTGCTGGTTTAATTCTGAGAATGATCAGAGAAATGATTGTGTAAAATACCAGTTTAGACAGGACGTGAAGACAGACCAGTTGCTGTCATTGAACATAGCTGAACATGTACAGATTTACGGAGCAAATCAATGGAACAGAAACATCAGAACCGGATTCACTTCAACAGACCGACGGAACAAAGAGACACAGAGAAAACAAGATGATTTTCTGAGCCCACTGCCAGATATTTGTTCTTATTTTAAACAAACTCACTTCATTTTGAGCAATTTTTCAATAAATTCTTCAGTCATTTCTCTTCTCCAGTAAATGTATCTTGATTTAAGAATGTTTAGATGTTTGTGCTGGAAAATAAGACAGAAATACTGTCATTCTTGTACATTCATCCTATAGTTTGTTGGTTGTGACGTAAGCTCTGTGCAATTTCAGGCACAGCTTGATGTTACGGTGCGTGTCTGATATTATTACTGATCATCAGCTCACAAACGGGAAGTTTTTCATCATGTTTTTCTCTCAATTATTGAGCAGCACTCAGACGGGAAACGACAGTAGAAATGTGTGTGTGTGTGTGTGTGTGTGTGAGAGAGAGAGAGAGAGGTTTCCACTGCAGCCGTGATGAATGAGGCTCTGTGTGAGCTGTGTGTGTGTGTGTGTGTGTGTGTGTGTGTGTGTGTAGATGCAGAAATTTCACGGAGCACTTTTAATATGTCTATAAATCCTGCACCGATGTGTTGTGATGAATCTACAGCGCGCTCAAAAGCGACGTGAGTCTCGCTGTGTTTTGTGTTTGTGAAGTGATTGGTGGCCTGTGTGGTGAAGTCGCCATGTTAGTTATGATTGGCAAAGATGGNCTCTGCCCAAAGCTAAAGTCCTACTATTTCACTGCTCCATTCATACACTTCAGTCTCAGGTGCTAGATTACACACACACACACAAACACACACACACACACACACACACACACACTCGTCCTGCCAGCAGCGGTGGGACTTGAGTTCCTGCCCAACTCAAACACATATCAAATAAACATCTCAGAGTAAATATATTAAAAGTGTTCCATTAAATATGAGTGTGATATACAGCGCTTATTAAGAGCTTAATGAACAGAGTTACATTCAAACACACTGTGTTCATTATCGTAAAATCTACCGACATCTCAGGAGGCCCGTTTCAGCCCTGTTTAATGAGGAGGTCAGTAACGAGCGTTTTATGGCCTGTAGCGCCCGGTGAACGGTCAACACATCAGCAATATCACTCTCTATCAAAGCTTCTCCTCACACGTCACTCTCTAATGTGCTGAAGATACCAAGATAACAAACTGATGCTAGAATGTCAAAGTGAGATAAGATAGATAGATAGATAGATAGATAGATAGATAGATAGATAGATAGATAGATAGATAGATAGATAGATAGATAGATAGATAGATAGATAGATAGAAAGCACCACGTCAGGGTCTGAGCAGGCGTACGCACTTTTCCTTGTCAGATTTCTGCAGGTTCTTGGAAATCGAAGCTATTCTTGCAGCTCGCCATTCTAAATTAAAGGATTTGGATGATGACTGGTGATCTTTTATATGTAAATGACATTAATTAGGCGTCATTTACAAGATGGAGAACTGAAGCCATTCAGCTGCGCACAAGTTCAAGATCATTTGCAATTTATAGATTTCACATCTGAAAGAGAGTCGTACGTGTTTTCTGTGTGATAGTAAGATCAAATTTAGGACCGTTTCTGCACAACATTTTATAAATGAGGCCCAGTGAGTCAATTCTTTGATTTTGAACTTTGCACGTCCCTGTAGATTACAGATGAAAGCCAGTGCTTAGAGGAAAGTAAACTATGACGTCATGATGATGTCGCCGATGCAGGGAAACTATGACGTCATGATGATGTCGCTGAAGCAGGGAAACTATGACGTCATGATGATGTCGCTGAAGCAGGGAAACTATGACGTCATGATGATGTCGCTGAAGCAGGGAAACTATGACGTCATGATGATGTCGCTGAAGCAGGGAAACTATGACGTCATGATGATGTCGCTGAAGCAGGGAAACTATGACGTCATGATGATGTCGCTGAAGCAGGGAAACTATGACGTCATGATGATGTCGCTGAAGCAGGGAAACTATGACGTCATGATGATGTCGCTGAAGCAGGGAAACTATGACGTCATGATGATGTCGCTGAAGCAGGGAAACTATGACGTCATGATGATGTCGCTGAAGCAGGGAAACTATGACGTCATGATGATGTCGCTGAAGCAGGGAAACTATGACGTCATGATGATGTCGCTGAAGCAGGGAAACTATGACGTCATGATGATGTCGCTGAAGCAGGGAAACTATGACGTCATGATGATGTCGCTGAAGCAGGGAAACTATGACGTCATGATGATGTCGCTGAAGCAGGGAAACTATGACGTCATGATGATGTCGCTGAAGCAGGGAAACTATGACGTCATGATGATGTCGCTGAAGCAGGGAAACTATGACGTCATGATGATGTCGCTGAAGCAGGGAAACTATGACGTCATGATGATGTCGCTGAAGCAGGGAAACTATGACGTCATGATGATGTCGCTGAAGCAGGGAAACTATGACGTCATGATGATGTCGCTGAAGCAGGGAAACTATGACGTCATGATGATGTCGCTGAAGCAGGGAAACTATGACGTCATGATGATGTCGCTGAAGCAGGGAAACTATGACGTCATGATGATGTCGCTGAAGCAGGGAAACTATGACGTCATGATGATGTCGCTGAAGCAGGTAAACTATGACGTCATGATGATGTCGCTGAAGCAGGTAAACCATGACGTCATGATGATGTCTCTGATGCAGGGAAACTATGACGTCATGATGATGTCGCTGAAGCAGGGAAACTATGACGTCATGATGATGTCGCTGAAGCAGGTAAACTATGACGTCATGATGATGTCACTGAAGCAGGTAAACTATGACGTCATGATGATGTCACTGAAGCAGGTGAAGAGGGAGAGACAGATGGATTTCACATTCTCCTCAGTTCCACATGTGAGCAAGGGAATGTGTGTGTGTTTCTCTTCATTTGTCACACCATGGTGGTCTTGGCAACCTGCAGTGTGACCTTTGACCTTGTCAATGTGTGTGGAGCTCTGCCACTGAGAGCTAAATAAGCCGTACTGCCGCTATCAGCCTCATAGTGAGACGCTCACATATGGTAAAAGAATCACAGCGAGAGACATGTGTGTGTGTGTGTGTGTGTCCAGTGGGTCACAGACGGATGAGAGAAAGAGAGTTCTGTCTCCATCTGGAACTTCATACACAATCAGATGAGTCCGAATAGAATAAAATAAAATAATGCATCGTGGGTGCATGAGTTGTACTGGTGCTAATCTATGATTATTTAAATAATTTTAATAATCACTAAAAATAATTAGACTTACAAACAAGCTCAGGTGAGTCCAATCACACAAAGCACACACATGCATATATATAATATATAAAAAAATATGAAAACATTTTTTTTATTTAAATTTACACAATGCATTAGTCGTATTAGCAGTACTGGCTTTAATGTAGGATTAATTAAATAATTTTAATAATGAGAATTACAAACAAACTAAAAGCCAAACATCTGGACGTGTCACTGTAACGAGGCGGTGCTTAACTGTCATGAATAATAATTATACTGTCCTAATGGCTTTCTTTAAGCAACACACAGTGAAGAGAGGGAGTGTAATGAGGCTCATATGAGGTTAATGAGTGTGTGATCTTCCACTCAAACTGCATCAGCTCAGTGTGTATTTGTACCTTCTTTAAGTCATGATTTATAATGTTTGCTCACTGTGTAAGTCTCCGCTGCGGCTCTGAGGGCTTTTGACGCATCAGTGGAGTGTGTGTGTGTGTGTGTATGTGTGTGTGTGGTTTGAGGATCAGGCCAGTACAGCAAGATGGAAAGTTGAGAGCGAGCGACACACACAAACACACACACACACACTCTCTCTCTCTCTGGCGGTGGGCTCCTCACAGTTATTCCAGCTTATTTGTTCAAGTGCTGAGGAAATATTAAATATCACACACTCACTAGAGACGGGCCAGTAATTATCCACAGATGGAGAGCAGGAGGGCAGCGTGTGTGAGAGGTGACAACAGATAGACGTCTGGACGGAGACGCTCACGTTACAAACACTGAAGCTTCAGTACGCTTATTATGATGATGTGATTATCACTTGAGATGCTTCACTGCGGATTAAAACAGTCAGTGTGGCAGAGAAACACAGAGACGGAGACCTGAACTGAATCACAGCGAGATCCAACCAAACACAGACGTTGGTATCTAAAGCTGTTGTCTATGGAAGCACATTTCCACCAGATAAGAAAACAAAATCATGCTTTGGTAAATATTATTTATAACAAAAACGTCGTAATTATGGCATGAGTCATAATTTTGGCTTTTTATGTCATAATTATGTCAAAAAGGTATTATCAGATTTAAAAAAAATTAATTATGACATAAAAAGTTTAAATTATAACCTTTTAATTTGGACTTTTTATGTTATAATTTTGACAATTATGATTTGATTTATAATTTCAATAATTATGATTTTTTTGGTCATAATTTCTAATTTTCATCTCATAAATATACCTTAGCATGCCATAATTATGATACAAAAGCATGATTTTTTTTTCTTATGTGGCAGAAATGAGCTTCCATAGGTGTGTATTAAAAAAGGATATGCAAATAAATTGTAAATGTAATAAACAAATAAGCATGCAAATAAACAGGTAATTTTACTTTCACGGACACTAATTACATTAATGCATAATGATTATTGTTGGGCTTTCACTGCAAAACAACAAAAACTCTGCAAAAACCACTGCAACTTTACAGAATATCCGCAGCAAAAACAGTCATTTCGGGACGCAAAAAACATGGGATTAATTATTTTATGAAGTAATTAATAAGTCATTAGAATACATTGTCCCATCTCTGTCCGAATGAGAGTAGAACACACACAAACTCACACACACAAATTCCCTCACAAA
>RJVU01008195.1:161168-173063 GCA_003731715.1 Anabarilius grahami | reverse complement strand
GGATGACGTGTCGGAATAAAGTCATTTGAACGTACGACCCCTGATGCATGGCAAGTTCCTTAACGCCAAATCATTCGACTCGCTACCTGGAATGTTCGGTTGTTAAAATTGGCGCAACTTCTGGGAGAATTCGCTCGCTATCACCTAGACATTCTCGGCATCAGTGAGGCCTGTTGGTCGGCCAGTGGGAAGTCGACAAGTGACAGCAACACCTTATTTGCTCAAGTCTATGCTCCAATGGAAGATGCCTCCGACACGGACAAGGACTCTTTTTACAACGACTTGCTACTCGAGCTCAACTGCATCCAACCACATGACCTTATCGTCGTTGTGGGTGATCTCATCGGCCAGATCAGCAAAGCAAGGCAAGTGTTCCATCACGTGATCAGCCCCCCCATGGTTCGGCGTCTGAAACCAATGACAACGGTTTTGGCTTTATGTGCTGCACAAGGACTTGTGGTCGGTAACACATACTTTCCACACAAGCGGATCTACAAAGTTACGTGGCGCCCGTGGGGTGTGCAATGAGATCGGCTATGTCTGCGTCTCTAAGCGTTGGTGCTCATCTATCCTTGATGTGCAAAGTTATCGAGGTGTCAATGTTGGTACTGACCATTTCCTGCTCATTGCAACCTATCGACTTCAACTACAGTGCTTCCCAGCCCGTGGCCAGCGACCGAAGCCTTTCGACATAGTACGACTTCGAGACACAGTCGTATTGAAGCAGTTCCGAGATACCCTGGTAACTGTGCCAGAGGTAGACATCGGGCTTCGACGGAGCACCTTCAGAGAATGCTGGATCCAACCTCGATCATGATTGATGAACGGCGTCACGCAAAGCAAGTCTGGGATCAAGCACATGTAGACGCGGAACGGCAAGCTGCGGAGATGAAGTATAAGGACTTGGATCGACAAGTAAAGCAAAGTTACAGACGCGACAAATGCGAGTGGGTCGATCAGAAAGGGAACGAAGCACAAGAAGCCACAAATCGAATCGATATGCGTATGCTGTAATATCCGGATCATCTGAGAGCTTACTGGCTCCCCAACTGGAAGTGGTTCACTGATCAAAGATCGGGATGGCAGGGTCCTTCTCACTCAAGAAGAGCGTGAGCGTCGGTGGGTCGAGCACTTCAAGGAAGTCCTAAACCAGCGAGCGTCGACCACAGCATTCGATCCCGGCCTTCACGTCCCTGCACCCGATCTGCCAGTCAACCTCGATATGATCACAGTGACGGAAACGAAAAATGCGATCCGGGCACTCAAGAATGGCAAGGATGAGATTCCGCCTGAACTACTCAAATCTGGTGACCACTGCCTTGTTGATGCCTTGACGGACCTGCTCAATGCTTCGGGATGGTCTCAGCGGTCCCTGAGGAAAGGAAACGAGGTATGATCGCCAAGTGTGACAACTGGCAGGGTATTGCCCTCTTATCGGTACCTGGGCAAGTACTCACCATTGTCCTCCTAAAAGAAACTTCTGAAGTTGGCGATGCTGTATCGAGCAGATCTTCGTTCTGTGAAAAGTGATTGAACAATTGCTAGAATATCAACAACGGATCTCACTGAACTTTATCGATTTTGTCAAGGCCTTTGACTCGATGCACAGAGAAATGCTACGGAAGAAACGCTTACAGAATCCCATCTTGATTCATTGACATCTTTCGCAACCTATACCAAGGCTCTTGCTACTGTGTACGGATGGAAGAAGGGGCACTGGATTTCTTCACGATCGAAACTGCCGTACGACAAGGTTGAGTGCTCTCGCCAATGCTATTCCTCTTTGTCATTGACCGCCTACACTCAACTTTGATCACCCTATGAGATCTCACTATGGTCCTAGAAAATCAAGCAGCCAGAACCGGACTCAGAAGACCAAAGTCGTTCGTGGTTATGCAAACTCAAGAGTCCCGTTGGTGGACAACAGGTGGAGGAAGCGGCGAACTTCACTTATCTTGGCAGCATCATCTCCTCGGACGGGGACGCAGAGCGAGATGTTGCCTGCCGCATCAGCAAGGAGTCTGCTGCGTTACAACGACTTCATCCAATCAGGAAAATCACCCTCCCTCTCTCTGCAGAGTAAACTTCGGCTCCTGGCCATAATCGTACTGCCCACGGTGACCTACACATGCAAAACCTGGAAGATGACCGAAGCCATCACTCAAAAGTTGGATGTTTTCCATCTCCGATGTCTTCGATGCGTCCTCAGGATCACTTACCATGACAATATTACGAATACGGAAGTATGCCATTTTCTTTTCGCCAGACACGTTTTACGCCTCCCCGACCACCGGCTACCCAAGACAGTGTTACTCTGGCGGCCTGCGCAAGGCAAACGAAAACAAGGACGACCGAAAATCACCTGGTGAAGGACTTTTATGGATGACCTGAGAGCAGTCAACATTTCATGGGACGAGGCTGAAGTTGATCAAAGTTGCAGATCAAAGCCGATGGAGTGCCGAATGCCGCTGGCAAATAATATGTGTATATGTGTATATATATATATGTGTGTGTGTGCGCGTTTTTGTGACACATCAGGACACAAATGTGTATAATGACATGGGTATGACATAGGTATTACAAGAAGAGGTGACTTATGAGGACATTACCCATGTCCCCACTTTTCAAAAGGCTTATAAATCACACAGAATGAGTTTTTGTGAGAAAGTAAAAGTGTGCACAGTTTCCTGTGATGGTTAGGTTTAGGGGTAGGGGTAGTGTAGGGGGAGAGAAAATACAGTTTCTACAGTATAAAAACCATTACGCCCATGGAATGACCCCACAATTCACAAAAACGAACCTGTGTGTGTGTGTGTGTGTGTAAGTGTGAGTGCCAGCTCGACTCTTAAAGCTGTATTTAACGGAGCGCCTGCAGTTGCATGCTGCTTGAATGAGCTCTTTATTAGTCAAAATAGATTATGTTAAATAAATTACAGAGCACTTTGGTAGAGTAAACAGGGCGAGAGTTTGTGTGGAACAGACGAACACACCACTAGACAAACTCCAGAGACACACTGGAGCACATGACCACTTCACATGAGACGAGATGAGAAATACATGACGTCAGACTGGAGCTCACAGGAACAAACACAGATATTAGACTATATGGAGTCTCCTGTTCTCAGGTGTTTCTCAGTAATCTCACAAGAATCTCAGAAATGTCTCAAACTGTGCCGAGATCCTGCAATCGGCAATCAGAGATCTCACTGTGAACTCAGACATTTCTCATCCAATGTTCTCTCACTGGATGATGACCAACACAATACAACACACTAATTAATAAACAAATATGTATAATAAATTAAATATGTATGATAAATAAATGTATGAATATTTTGAATTATTTTTTTATTTGTACTGTTTTCAGTTTAATTTTACTTAAATTCTTTGTAATTTTTTTGTGTTTTTGTCACACACACACACACACACACACATATATATATATATATAACTACATAAATATTTTACTGAGATTTTTTTGTTTTTATTAATATTTTGAATTATTTTTAGTTTAATATTTCCCATTTCAGTTACTTAAAGTTTTATATATGCATATATGGAACGAATTATAAATACATATTATATTATGTACATTATATATAGAGAATAGAGCAGAGCAGTGGTTTGGTGAGCTGCAGTGGGCTGTAATGACGGGGGTAGATGTGATGCAGGGCTCGTCTCATGCCGTTCGGGTATTTTTATTTTTAAACATGTGGTCAACATTCCACTGGTTCCATTTCCCGGAACCTTTATTAGAGCTGGACTCACATTGGCTCAGGACGTCTGTGTGTGTGTGTGTGTGTGTTTATGGGTAATAATACACACCATGCGTTTGACTGCACATTCTGCATTAAAGCAGCACTACATACTCTGATCGCGTGTGTCGTCCGCCTCTATCAGGCGCTTCTGCTCTGGATTGTGTTTTGCAAAAGGGTTAATTCAGATGCTATTAGTGCTGCTGAATGGATCAGTGTGTGTGTGTGTGTGTGTGAGTGTGTGCAGTGACAGACTACTCTCAGTTCTCATGCTGGCAAATGAAATGAACCATAATGATCTTAAGAACACACACACAGACACACACACAGACACACACACGCACACACACACACACAGGGAACGGCTTTCACTAATGTGCTGAACTTTGACGAGAACATTTAACACATGAAAGTCTTATTAACACACTGCAAAAACTATTTTCTAATAAAAGTATTTTTGTCTAGTTTTTTTCAGTAAAATATTTAAACATTCTTTCATTTACCTGAGATGCAAAATGACTTAAGATAAAAAAGTTGACAGAAATATTTGTGCTTAAAACAAGAACAAATCTTCTTTTCCCTTTGAATTAAGTACATTTTTCTGACTCCATTAGCAGATATTAGTTCTTGTTTGAAGCACAAACTCACTTCATTCTTATACATTTTTCAGAAAACAACACTTCATATCTTCAGTCATTTCTCTTCTCCAGTAAATGTATCTTGATTTAAGAATGTTTAGATATTTGTGCTGGAAAACGAGACAAAATGAGAAAATAATTCCAAATCTTTCATACAAACACTACAAGTTTGTATAAAGTGAAAAAATTATATTAATTTGTTAAAATGTAAAAAGTTCAACTTTAATAAATGAAACTGAAATCATTCAATTGGTCTAAATTATTTACATGTCAAATTCTTCATCACATTTTTTTTTCCCATCTAATGTTTCTCCTGGGAAACCCTCAGAGGGTGTCGATGACATCATCACGCAGTCTGAGCGCGTGCAGCCGAAGCTCCTCCCACTGTGCGGCACGTTTGACGTTTCTGTGATTAAACGCAGGTTTGTCTGAGAGAAACAAACACGTTTAGAAAGAGAAACAAAGACGCACTCTGACACACACACACACACACACACAGGGATCTGTTTGACTGCAGTGTGTCACACAGTGTGTTTATTTGTGGAATATTTTCTGACACTTACTTACATCATTACCGTCCTACTGCAAGACCCTTCAGACACCCAAAGAAAACACACACACACACACACACAATAGGGATGTGCAAAACAACATTCGATCTATCTGTCTTAGAGACGCATGGCCTTAAAACTTTGAGTTTTTAAAACTGCTTCAAAATTTCTGGCCAGGCTTTCTCAAGCCAACATAAAGTTTGTCTTGAGGAACTGGTTCTGCTCACAGCATCTCGGTCCATCGGGCTGCAAACAGCCGCTCTGCAGATGTTCAGACCCCTGAGTGCGCATCTGAAAATCCCGCTATTAACCCCTTCAACCCTCGCCCCGCTCCGGCAGCGTCCGTCAAGGATACACGTGTGAACACGCAACAGCGGCCTTGTACACATGACGTGTGTGTGTGTGTGTGTGCACGTGCACCAGGTGTTTCTTAATAAATGTCGTGTTTACATCCAGCTCATTTATGTGATCATGTTTAACAAGCTGCCGCACGACGCTGAACAAAGAGAGGTCATGACCTCTGACCTCTACATCTAACAGAGCGTCTGTCATCACTTCAGGTTTACACCATCGTTCACTGCAGAACGTTCACTCTCCACAGGGTTGTGTTGGAGTAGCGAAACGATTTTACACCCGCATACGGTTAAAAACATGAACATTATCTACGTTAGAAAGCAGAGATCAGAAACTGTGTGTGTTTAACGGACTGAACGCCGTGATCAGCTGGTTTGGGGGAGTTTTGGGGTTAGAGATGACTGAAGATGAAGAGGACTGATGAACACAAGATCCTCCTGCACTAGTGTGTGTTTACAGCTGAACATCAGCAGAGGGAGTTACACCACTGTGAGTCTAATAATGACACGTGCACATCTATCTATCCATCTATACATCTATCTATCTATCTATTTATCTGAATATGAATTTGATAAGTCGTGCCACAATGGCTGGGAGCATCAGACCAAAAGTAACAATGAACAATTAAAGACGTATTAAGATAATTTTAGGCTAAAATTGCTGAAAAATCATAAATACAGTCACTACTAATATGATTTAATTGTTTACAACTTTCGATCAATAGGTGGCACTGTGACCAAACTGATGAGGTGTTGTAAGAGGAAGGTGACAATGACACTTGCAAAGTTTGGTGTCAATATATCAGAGATACAGCCTCAGAGCCATTTTGGCATCATGCCTTAAACAGTTTCATCTATTGACATGAAATCCATAGTTTTTTGTCGGCACAGTTTGACGATGATCTGACTCGAATTTGGTAAAAATTGGACAAACGTCTAGGAGGAGTTCAAAAAAGTTAGTTTTTAAAGAAAATCAATATGGCGGACAGGAAGCCTATGGCAAAATTGGTATCTATATTCTCGGAATGACCCAAAGAATCTGTTTCATTATATTAGGCTAATTTAATCAAAAGTTATTAACATTTTTGGAAATTTTATTATAACTTTTGCCCGCAAGGTGGCGCTGCCCCGAAACTTTTTGAGTACTGTCAGGGTAAGGTGCTGAAGACACGTACCGAGTTTGTAACGATACGCCAATGCATTCTTAAAATATAGCATTTTACGACAAAATTCAAAATGGCCAACGCCCAAAATGGCGATGTGGTAAAATTGGGTATCGTTCGACCCAGCGATCTTTTGTGATTTTCGGCCAAACTATTCAGAAGCTCTAAGCAAAAATAGCTATTTTCATATCTCCTGACCACTAGGTGGCACTGTGCCGAAACTTTGCAGGTAGCCTCAGTAGCTTTCCTGTAGCTCAGTGGTTAGAGCATGGCACTAGCAATGCCAAGGTCATGGGTTCGATCCCAGGGATTGCACATACTCAGATACAAATGTATAGTACAATGCAATGTCGCTTTGGATAAAAGCATCTGCCAAATGCATAAATGTAAATGTAATAACACACAGCAGGTTTGGTCAGAATACACTCAAGCGTTGAGGAGATATAGCCTCATGTTCATTTTGGTGGGCACCTCGTTGGATTCGTTCACTCGTTATTTGAGAATGGTTTGATGAATTGACCTGAATTCAGTCCTGACTTCCAGAGCAGAAACAGGCTAAAAACTAAAAATGAGATGGAAATTCAGTGATGAACAGCGATAAATTAAATATTTAAGTAAAAAAAGACCTGAAATAGAGCACAGAGGCGTCCGTTTTAGGACTCAAACAAACACAAGAATAATTTTTTAACTAGTTCATTTTCATTAACTGTCCACTCTAAAATTAATCAGACTTTCCAACAGTTTAGAAGAGCATTGCTGTTCTGTAACGCTACACTGCTACTTGTTAGTAATGNAGTTCAAAAAAGTAAGTTTTTAAAGAAAATCAATATGGCGGACAGGAAGCCTATGGCAAAATTGGTATCTATATTCTCGGAATGACCCAAAGAATCTGTTTCATTATATTAGGCTAATTTAATCAAAAGTTATTAACATTTTTGGAAATTTTATTATAACTTTTGCCCGCAAGGTGGCGCTGCACCGAAACTTTTTGAGTACTGTCAGGGTAAGGTGCTGAAGACACGTACCGAGTTTGTAACGATACGCCAATGCATTCTTAAAATATAGCGTTTTACGACAAAATTCAAAATGGCCAACGCCCAAAATGGCGATGTGGTAAAATTGGGTATCGTTCGACTCGAATAGCTATTTTCATATCTCCTGACCACTAGGTGGCACTGTGCCGAAACTTTGCAGGTAGCCTCAGGTCATGGTTGTCATAACACACAGCAGGTTTGGTCAGAATACACTCAAGCGTTGAGGAGATATAGCCTCATGTTCATTTTGGTGGGCACCTCGTTGGATTCGTTCACTCGTTATTCGAGAATGGTTTGATGAATTGACCTGAATTCAAGAACAGTTTGTCAACATGGTCTGAAGATCATCTGGTTTAATTTTCGTGAAAATTGGAGCAATGGCCTAGGAGGAGTTTGAAAAAGTATGTTTTTCAGAAAATGTATTTAATGACAAGGAATTAGAGGAAAAAATACTTTTGTTTCTAGCCCTTACAGTTTAAAAGTTATTTGCATAAACTTGAGTGCAAATTTGGACAGATGGTGGCGCTAGAGGGATTGAGTTAGAGACTCCAAATTTGCTATGGTGACAGTTCAGACTGTCCTCTATCTGTGTGCCAAAATTCAACTTTGCCGCAAGCGGTTCTATGGGCTGCCATTGACTTCCAGAGCAGAAACAGGCTAAAAACTAAAAATGAGAAGGAAATTCAGTGATGAACAGCGATAAATTAAATATTTAAGTAAAAAAAGACCTGAAATAGAGCACAGAGGCGTCCGTTTTAGGACAAACACAAGAATCATTTTTTAACTAGTTAATTTTCATTAACTGTCCACTCTAAAATTAATCAGACTTTCCAACAGTTTAGAAGAGCATTGCTGTTCTGTAACGCTACACTGCTACTTGTTAGTAATGCTTGTCACTGAACAACTTTCAACCTGAAACATGCAGTTAAGTGAAGGTTAGTTCCTCTCCAACATGTGTGTGTGTGTGATTGTGTAACAGTGACCCATCGCCCTGAGGTCATGACACATGTCATATTACCAGACAGACACACGGTTACTCTGAGACACTAATTCTGCATAATTAACAATGTTTAACCACTTCCTGTTCAGAAGAACTTAAAGAGCAGCCGTCTCTCTCTCTCTCTCTCTCTCTCTCTCTCTCTCTCACACACACACACAAAAAAAAATCTTATTTTGTCTTGTTTTCCAGTACAAATATCTAATTCTTAAATCAAGATACATTTACTGGAGAAGCAAAATTACTTCAAAAATCTTTAAAAAATCTGCCAAGGGGGTCAGAAAAATACTTCAAATATTAAAAACTTTATTCAAAAGGAAAACAAGATTATTTTTCTGCAGATACTTGTTCTTGTTTTGATCTTTTTCTTTTCTTTTCTTTTTTTTTTGGAAAACAAGATTTAAGATTTAAGAATGTTTAGATATTTGGACTGGGAAACAAGACAGAAAATGATTTATTGCAGTGTAGTCAAATTCTTGCACTCAAATCTCATTCTGTTCATGCGGCGCGACATCAAACCTGACGAGATCTGAGAGTGTGCGACGGAGAAATAATATTAATCAACAGTGAAAGAGAGTGACAGGAGTGTGTGTTTTAATGGGGGACAGAAAATCACTACAGGTGTCCCGTTACAGCATTACACACACGTGTATGTGTGTGTGTGTGTGTGTGTATGAACACCTGGCTGCAGGTGAGAGCTGTCTGCCACACTTAACACAACACACACCACTGCCATGTCGACCTCTGACCTCTGACCTGACCCTGACAGAGATGAGGACAGAGTATGACGGGACAATCGCTGGCAGTAATGAGTGTGTGTGTGTGTGAGTGTGTGTGAGTTACAGGTGTTCACGCAACCTCTCAAGTTCAAAGTCATCAAGTGCTCGGAAACATTTAGGGGCCACCAGGAACTGTCAATCAAACTGCTCTGAAAGACACACTTCTGTGTTTTAGAGTCGGACATGAGGTACATTTTTAGGTCATTATTATCATCATCATCATCATCATCACTGGAGTTCATACAATGATTTGTTCTGTCTGTCTTCACAGAAAGCTTCAAAACTATGGAAGCACATTTTCACCACTTAAGAAAAAAAAACATGCATAATTATGAGATGAAAAGTCAAAATTATGATTTAAAAAGTCACAATGACATAAAAAGGTGAAAATATGACATACTAAGTTGAAATTATGACATATTTTGAAAAAGTTTTTTCCCCCATACAATGACAGTCAATGGTTGTTTGGATCAGAATGATGAAGAATAAAGTCTGCATGCTAACATTTTATTGTTTCAATATTAATAAATAACCAGCCCAAAAACAAACATCACAGCCTTTGTTTAAGAATTTAAATTTTNCTTCTGTGTTTTAGAGTCGGACATGAGGTACATTTTTAGGTCATTATTATCATCATCATCATCATCATCACTGGAGTTCATACAATGATTTGTTCTGTCTGTCTTCACAGAAAGCTTCAAAACTATGGAAGCACATTTTCACCACTTAAGAAAAAAAAACATGCATAATTATGAGATGAAAAGTCAAAATTATGATTTAAAAAGTCACAATGACATAAAAAGGTGAAAATATGACATACTATGTTGAAATTATGACATATTTTGAAAAAGTTTTTTTTCCCATACAATGACAGTCAATGGTTGTTTGGATCTCCAAGTTCTTCAAAATAACTTATTTTACATTCCACAGAAAAAAGTCAGATTTGGAACCGACAGAATGATGAAGAATAAAGTCTGCATGCTAACATTTTATTGTTTCAATATTAATACATAACCAGCCCAAAAACAAACATCACAGCCTTTGTTTAAGAATTTAAATTTTGAAAACATTTTTTAAAATCCACAACAGACTCGAAATGAGGCAAAAATGTCACCTAAAGTGACAAAACTGCCCCAGATATTTAAAATGTGGGGGCAAAAAAATTCCCACATAATAAATTCATTTGATATATTTCTTAATATTGATTATTATGGGTTTAAAGACTGTCAAATAGGAATAAAGGTAAAAATATCCCAGAATACTGACACTGTAGTTAACTTTTTAATTGATTAAGACTTAAAAGGATAAGAATAAAGAAAGAATTGTAAAAATAACCCCCCCCCAAAAAAAAAATATTCCAGTGGCAAACATCTGCTNATTTTCTCTTTATAATAATAAAAAAATAATAATAATTTTGAACACATCCAAACTATTTATTAAAATATACGGTGACTGAAAATGAAGCACCCTTACGTGAGAGAGACAAACGCAACACTTGACTGTACCGTGACGCTCATCACATGACATAAAACCCTCTCATCCAATCACTGCTGACACTGATGAGAGCAACACACTGGAACAACATTCACTGCAGGGTCACGCAGAGCTGCTTCATAACCCAATCCTGCAATGTTCTCGCTCGGAGAACACAACAATAGAGCAGGGATCGGCTCTTCACCGCCGCAGGACACACACGTCCCTGTTCACGTCAAAAACTCAACACACACACACACACACACACACTTTCAAACCAAGCAGCTTTCTGATGGTCAGCGTAGCGAATTCTCTTGACCCACTTGAATGCGAGTGAAATCTGTGTGCGGAATTTTTTCACCCTCATGCAAAAACTCCTGAACGTGCAGATTCCCAATGACTGGATATTACGGAGACCCAAAAGGGATATGAAGATGGAAAAAACATGAGATGGGAGGAAAAAAAATATATTTTAATGCTTTTGTGTTCTCTCACAAAACTTTGCGTTCTCTCGCAAAACCTTTACGTTCCTCCGACAAACTTTGCGTTCTCTCGCAAAACCTTTACGTTCCTCCGACAAACTTTGCGTTCTCTCGCAAAACCTTTACGTCCTCCGACAAACTTTGCGTTCTCTCGCAAAAACTTTACGTTCCTCCGACAAACTTTGCGTTCTCTCGCAAAACCTTTACGTTCCTCCGACAAACTTTGCGTTCTCTCGCAAAACCTTTACGTTCCTCTTTACGTTCCTCCGACAAACTTTGCGTTCTCTCGCAAAACCTTTACGTTCCTCCGACAAACTTTGCGTTCTCTCGCAAAACCTTTACGTTCCTCCGACTAACATTGCGTTCTCTCGCAAAACCTTTACGCTCCTTCGACAAACTTTGCGTTCTCTCGCAAAACCTTTACGTTCCTCCGACAAACTTTGCGTTCTCTCGCAAAACCTTTACGTTCCTCCGACAAACTTTGCGTTCTCTCGCAAAAACTTTACGTCCTCCGACAAACTTTGCGTTCTCTCGCAAAACCTTTACGTTCCTCCGACAAACTTTGCGTTCTCTCGCAAAACCTTTATGTTCCTCCGACAAACTTTGCGTTCTCTCGCAAAACATTTACGTTCCTCCGACAAACTTTGCGTTCTCTCGCAAAACCTTTACG
>RJVU01008195.1:143951-161103 GCA_003731715.1 Anabarilius grahami | reverse complement strand
CCCCCCCCCCCTCCCCATCTCATATGTTTTTCATTACCATTATGCTACTAATGAAGCAAATATTCCACAGCGCACATTGAAAATAACAACTTCATGTTCCGTTTTTAACTGAATGTTCCATTTTTAGTGTTTTATTGTAAATCAGCACTTTGGAAATGTGACGAACGTCTTGTCTTTCATCACAAGCGACGCACCTTTCGCCTATCCGACGGCTGCTCATGAGGGGTTTAATTTGCACGTCGTCGCTCCAGTTGGTCTCTTTACGCCACCACACAATGCAGGTAAAATTATTCTCCCACTCGCATTAAAAGCTCAGGAGGTGTTAAAGCCTGACAGTCACACAAAGACGGCAGGAGGAGGGAAATATTTGTGTGGGCCGCTCCGGTTTCACCTGACATTCTCCCGACACACATCTGAGACCGCTGACTTTTGCGACAGAGTCTGATCCGCATCGCTATTGTCCGCAAGGGAGAGGGGGAAGCGCGGCATGAAAAGAGGAATGAATAAATAAATAAACAAACGCAAGAAGAATCGCCCGTGGGGAAGAGCCCCACCACACACTAATGAAGGCAGATAGTGTGTCCATACACAGTCTGAATATTTCAGCATATAATTGGTGCGGTTAATTGGTTGCGAGGCATTAAAGTGTGAGCGTGCGTGTATCAAAATGCGAGCAGGGCTGTAAGTGTGTGTCTCTGGCCACTTACTGATGATGACAGATGGGGTTTGTGTGCAGGTGTCAGGTGAGCCGTGTCTGTTCTCTTTCTCTCTCTGTCAGGGATCAGGTTTTCATGCTGGCTGAGAAAACGCACATCACAGATCAGCCCTTCTCTGTGTGTCTGCTCAATTATTTAAGCATATGATATGATCAGACAAAACTAAAAATTCACATATCATATACTCACACATGAAAGGTCAAGAGTTTGGAAGCAGTGACTCATTCGTTGCTATTATTATATACATGGAAACTCTGAAAAATGGCACTTCAGAGCACTTCATCGGGATAAAAATACAGCGGCACCAAAATGTGTTTGCATAATGTAATGACATAACCCTAACATTTCACAAAATCAAGTTTGCTGCTTTGCAAAATTAAGAGCGCACATTAAGAAAGTCTCTGGATGCTGATGTTTCAATTACAAGGAAGAGGAAGTTACATCAAACCAGCCAGCCGCTGACAGGAACTGCCTTCCACAATCTCTCTCATGGGATTCATAAAGAATAATGCAGATGAATAAAGGATGTTTCTTTCTAGAAAACTCAGCATGAATGAGTCTTATGAGAGTCAGTCTGAAGGAGTGCATCACGTTAGGAGCGCAAACTTACTTTGAAACCATTTTCACTCAGAAATATGTTTTATTTATGTATATTAAAAAAGTATATTAGTTTTTGTTGTGGGTATCAAGAATCATGAAATTGCACTGGAGAATTTTTTTACTGTCTAGAGATTAGATTTTTTAAAATCTGGACAGTATAAATACTGCAAACTTTTTATATATATAACGTTCAACGCAGTTTCAGATGCTTCCTAAGGCTGTTTAAAATTGTGCCGTTCTTTCCCACACGTTATTCATTCGACATGGAAACTCACTGTTCCTCTTTAAACAAATACACAGAAAGAAAAGAGCACTTCACAGAACAATCTCCCAGTAGAACTCATTCATAAAACTAAATGAACGCAACCGCAAATGTATTTATTTTTCTCAGACTGCTGCCCTCTAAACGACCAAAGCAACATGCTGTTCATATTCATTAAGCGCATTAATAAAGCGCCTAATTAGCCCGCTCAGGTCAGGCAGAGTTAAGTTAAAACAACATCATTAGTTTGGACTCTTAATCACTTTTGGTGTGATTAGTGTAAAGAACACACACGTAATTCAGCAGAAAGAAGCAAACTGTTCAATTTCAGTTGGGGCGGTTTGCAAAAAGAGCTCAAGTGCTGAATGTGTTCACATACTAAATTGTCTTTCTGTGTGTTTCTCTTTCCTAATGGCTGAATAATGTGGAGGCTCTTAAAGCAGCTCATTAGCTGTGCGTGTGTGTGGGAAACACCTGTTCTGCCTCTTAACGAAGTCAAAACGCCTCGCAGGCACTGAAGCAAGCGCATACTCTTACGCGTTCAGTCTGAAAACAAACGACTAATAGAAGCTCGATTCCTTAGCAATGAAAATCCTTTTTCTCACTTAGATACACGCAAAGAAGTGTTCTCAACACATACGCCTGTGTTCATCAAGAAACACTGTGAGTTATAGAGATTTTACTACGTAGAACTGGTGTAAAGCGAAACTGTTTGTCCAAAAAATGGACAACGTGAAAACCTGTTTGAAAACAGCAATGTAGAAATGACAGACTGCAGCTTAAATAAAGTAAACAGTGTCCATGTGGATTTTATGATGTCTATAAACACTCAGTGCATGTGTGTGTGTGGATTTGTGTGTGTGTGTGTGTGTGTGAGTGTGAGAATAGCCGGAGCGTGTGTAAGGATGGTCAAGGTTTAGCCTTCCCCTGACCACGGATTTAAGACAAGCTTGGAATTTTCTCACTCAAACCACTGCCTGCTGCTGCTTCTGACTGATTTAGAAGGAAAAGCTGGCCATAACTGCTGGTCTAGGATCAGTTTTCTCCATAATACTAGCATATTGGCGAAAGAGATTAGGCGAAAGATCCGTATGCGTATCTCTGTTTGCGCTCCGGAGAGCATCAAAGGTTTCTTTTTACAATGTGTTTTTGCAGCGTTGAGCAATGATTCATTGTGCAGTCAGCTTCATCGATTATAATTGAACTTTGTGAGATCAATGAACTAAGATGAGTGACAGCTTATTAGTGATTATAAAGGGAGGATTCTGCCATGCCGATTCCTGCATACAGGATAATTGATCGGGAGCGATTGTGCTGGGATGTGTAGGTTGTGCAGTGACATGTAACTTTAAACTATTTCACGGAAATTTTAAATGTGTTTTAAAGGGATAGTGAGTGTGTGTGAGTGTTGTCCTGGTAAACACCACATTATGGGAACAAAATGTCCCTATAATGATGGCAATATCCAAAATTCTTGACCTTGCGGGGAAATTTTTTGATCCCCATGAGGAAAACAGCATATAAAGTGATGTTTTTTGAAAATGTAAAAATGCAGACAGTTTTTTTGTGATGGGTAGGTTTAGGGGTAGAGGTAGTGTAGTGGAGAAAATACAGTTTGTACAGTATAAAAATCATTATGTCTATGGAAAGTCCCCATAAAACGTGTGTGTGTGTGTGTGCGTGTGTGTGAAATGGCATCTTTGCTCTGTTGCACATGATGGATGGGCTACTCCGAGGACTGACATGACCTGACCGCACACACACACACACACACACACACAGGTGAGGCTCTTACAGGTGGAAACTCTAGACCAAACTCAGGCGTAAGACACAAGACCTGATCATTGAGTAATTAACCTCCTTCACCTCCTCTTTCCCTCAAACATGCTCCTCGTGTCCGTAGATCACAGAGCTCACGGTGCAGAGGAGATGTGTTTATATCTCAGATGTTTCTCCAAGACACCAATGAGATTAAATGGAGAGCGAATCTGTGTCTCAGGTGTTTCTCCTCAGAAAAAGACCCCAGTAATCTCACATGTCTCTCCTCTAGAGAGTCTGTGCTCAGATTTTTCAAGATACCAAAGTCTGCAATCAAAAGTCAAAGATCTCAATATTATTCAGAAGCTCAATAACTTAAACATTATCCTTATTGATTTTTAGGGGATACATCTGAAAAACTTAAAGTCAATTATGCTCAAAACAAGAACAAATACCCGTCAATGGGGTCAGAATAACTAACTTAATTCAAAGGGAAAACAAGATTATTTTTCTTACCTCACTGGCAGATAATTTTTTCATAAAACAAGACTTAATATAATATCTTCAGTCATTTTGCTTCTAAATGTACCTTGATTTAAGATTGTTTAGATATTTGTGCTGGAAAACAAGACAGAAACACTGAGGAAGAAATAGTTTTGCAGTGAACTTGCAACAGCGTTTGCTAATTTGATAATTTTCTGTATGTTTAACAAGAACAAAATGTGCCCTACGTTTGGAATAGATCTTAAAAAGTGACGTCAGTCAAGAAGGAAAGTCGTTTCATGTTTTTTCTCAAGAACAACGTCTGATGAATCGCTCTCAATAACATGAGGAACATGAATTAAGAACGTAAATAAAGTTGATGTTGATATCATGTTGACTTTAAATTCAACTGAGAACTCCAATAAGTCTAATGAGCTTTGACAGAGCAAACTCTGAGCAATAAAACGTTCCTCGGGGTGCCGTCAGACAAACCAGCTATTGTAACGAGGGCTGGTAGAGACTTCAGGAACATGCTGAAATCACAATATAACTGACATGTGTGTTTGGGCAATGTGGCCTGTGTCACTGCGCTCGGTGGAAAAACACAAATCTCTTAACAAACACTCAAACGTGAAGCGTCGCAGCTCCAGCGAACGCTCTCCCTGAAGACCGCCATCACGTACGCGCTCCCTCGCTCGAGGGTCGGAGCTCTCTGGCTCCCATCAGACGGAAAAACAACTCTTAAATCAAACTCGGCCCATCAACATGGCTGTTCACACGCGCTTTCCACTTACTGAGGTCTTCAGGGCAGACGTCACCGAATTCACACAGACAGAGAGACAGAGAGAAATGTGATCTGGACCAAACTAGGACTCATTCGGGCTCCTGGGAGCCAGAGCGTTGGGGGCCGAGAAAAGCGTTTATCCAGAACTCATGTTTGTCATTCTCATTTAACATACTGTCACTGAAAAACCTGTAAAAATGGACACTGCAAAAAATGATGTTCTTCCTCAGTATTTCTGTCTTGTTTTCCAGTACTAAACATTCTTAACCCTCTGGTGCTCTTCGCTCATTTTTGACTGAAAATGTTTATTTTTTGTGTTTTTTAGAATGTCTAACTTCATCGGAATGGTACAAAACTTGGTTCGAAAAGGTTAAATAGTCACACTTGTGCTCCTCGCGGTCAAAAATGAGTGCATTGAGATGAATGGGAAACTAGTTTCATCTAGTGGAAACTTTTGGTACTGCAGCCAAACAACTAAAAGCTAATTTTTTGAGATATAAACCTCAAAATTTGGAACACAACTTGTTTAGACTTATGGCTTCCATTTTCGTACGGTTTTAGAGTAAAATGTGTTTTTGAAAATATATATTTCATATAAAAATTGAAAATTGTATTTTTGTGCTTTTTCATAATAAACATAAAACATAAAAGTTAACTTTTTTTTTTTTTTACTTTTTTCACTTCAGCAATAATTTGCCAAATTTCATCTTTGACAAGTGATCAAAATGAAGTCTAAAGCATTAAAAATGTATGACAGTTTAAGTTGGAAATTTTCAGGTTAAAGCTCAAAAAGTGAATAAATGGATTATAACTACTGCATAAATATAATTTATTACCATAAAAACCCCTAAAAACACAAAATATTAAATAAAAAACATTTTCAAACCAAAATATAAAACATTTGTTTAATTGAAATAATAACAATAAAAAGAAATCTGTAATTTTTCAACAACACGTGAAAAGCCCCAGAGGGTCAAATCAAGATATTTTTACTGGATAAGCAAAACGACCGATTGTTTTCTTCACTCGCTTCACCGCCATCAACAAATCCTGTCCCGTGGCCTCATGGGATAGTAAAGTGTCTATCGTATGCACACTTCAGAACCTCGTACTTTTTTCCTGACTCTTTTATGAGTACTGTGAATTCGGACATACTTCTTTTGTCACATACTGTTTTTTGCCTTCTATATAGTAGGGAAGTATGTGATTTCGGACGCAGCCTACACGTCTCCTACACGTCTGAAATTCAGAAGCTGATGTCACAGACAGGACACACCCCTTAAAAGCCACCAGAAAGGAAGAGAAAACAATGTTGATTGTGTCGACGGAGAATGTTTTTCGCTCCCAGAAGGCTGTAGTTTCGACATCTGCCAGCAGGAGCCACACTAACCAGCACAGCCTTGAGCCGAACGTCTAACAAACACCTGAGTGATTCATAGCAGCATTCTGCAGTCACTCACACACGTACGTCAAATCAAATGCATTAATGTCAACACTGTCAGTCTTAAGTGAATGCAAACAGGCGAGAGAAAATAATCTTATTTGTGTCAAATTATGTGCATTAGGTTTGCCATTCACACTGCGAGACCGAATGCATAGATCCGCTTTTTAAATCCTGACAGAGTTGATGCAAAATACTGTATAATAGTTTTTGCATAATAACAGATTTCTAGTAATGGCTATCAACAACTGCCATTCTGGTATTGTGAGAAAGCTAACAGGCTTCAATTAAAGCATTAGCAGAAAGTCTCCTGAACTACTCCCAAACGAAAGGTGTTTTTATTGGAGTCGCTCTGACTGGCTGCAGTCCAGCGGCAGCATTAGCACTGAGAGCCACTTGAGCAGCGTCTCTATATCAATAACAGACAAAACAATGAGAGACGGAGAGACAAAGACGGACACAAAGAGGCATGAGTGATGATCCTGAAACCTGCTCCATTATGTGAGCACGCAAGACAGAGACACAAAGAGAAAGAGAGAGAGAGATTAATGCGCTGTAATCTAGCCGTCTGTATTAAACCGGAGATGAGTGTGTGTGAGTGTTATTAATGACAGTCGCTCACATTTCCATAACACACATAGTTCTCTAATGAGTGAAGATACGCCCTCCTCCAACCATTCAACACTCATCTGTCACACTCCAGATGAACTAAACTCACACCTGTATCAGACAGAACTGGACTGAGAGCAGAAACACATTACGTGAGCGATGGAAATGAGTTTGTGAAACACTCAAACGAGGCTTTGAATTTGTTTAGGGGTTAAACTGAGAGGTGGGAACAATGCATTCAAATAGTAATATTTGCCACGATAGGGCTAAAAAAAGTCAACAATGAAACACTTCACAACACATTTGACATCTGCAATGTGAAACGTGACAATATGAAGCAAGGGATTGTTTTTTTATCCACCATGAACCGACTGGATTGTGAAGAGTGTAGAAAAATAATAGGGTCAGAAAAATAATCTTGATTTCCCTTCGAAGTAAGCTTATTTTTCTGACTCCATTGGCCCCATTTTAAGCACAAACTCACTTCATTTTGATGCAAAAAACAAGAATATAGTAAATGTATCTTGATTTAAGCATGTTTAGATATTTGTACTGGAGAACAAGACAGAAATCCTTTAGCAGTGCAGCAACTTATTCTTACTTGTTCAGTCAACAAGGTCAACTTTGATTTCATGTTAACTTTAAGCTATACAACCTAAGCCAAAACAAAGCAATTTTACGAAACATAAAATCCTATACGATTGAGTGAATCTTTTCTTGAACCAGTTCGTTTCAACAAACCCTCCGAACGAATCAATTCACTCAAATGAACCAGACTTTAACACACACACACACACACACACACACTATATGGTTTAATATAGCAGCACATTATTAAGGAATGTCTGGAGGCCAGATGAATGTAAGCGTATACTGGAGTAATGCTTTATACAGAAATATTATAAATCAGCTTGATTCATCACAGTCCCGTTTCAGACAGTCTCAGACTCCAATTCACCGCAAGTCTATTTAAATCTGTGACTTACAGCAGGATTCGGCAGAAGAGCTCCGCTCTGATCCTCACGGCAAAAAAAGATTCTTCAAATTTAAATATTATTGGAGTACGTTTTACAACGTCTTTCAACATTTCAGATTTAATTCAATGTGTCACTTGCTGAAATTATTAGTGAAATTTATTAGTAATTTCTGAGTTAATATTGCTTTCATGTAAATCCTACACCAAATTCTTCTTTTGTGGATTATTTTCGTTTAAACTTTACATTCGCTCGGGCGAATTCCAGTCATTCTGATAGAAATCCACGTGATCTGGAGAGCAAAATTGTTCCTGACTTTCACTCACGTTCAGGATGAACAACAGAAATGTGCTTGATTTGAACATGACTTCTAGAGATGAAGCACTGCTCACAACGGACACTGTTGTGTTTCTTGCATGCAAATTTTTGCTAAATTGACCATAACAACAAAAGATTTTATTCATGATACACTGAAAAATTGTAGGCTTTACTTTGAAACCATTTATTCTAAGAGTTTGCTAGTATTTTTTATTAATTTTTTTACAACAAATTACAAAGAAACAACAAGTAACACATTGAATTTAACGTGAAATTTTGAAGTATAAAAGACTGAAATTGTATTTTCTTGTAAAATTTACTCCAAAAATCTGTTTACAACTTTGAAAAATCATTGTAATTGAAGCATGTTGGGCTGAGAGATTTATAACGCCTTCACATGCAATCAGAAATTTCCCGTGATTACAATTGTTGTGCTGTGTTGTCGAACAGGAATCATGGTTTATTCTTGCCTATTTATTGGGGAAATCTTATTAAAGCCAAAATGTATTGAAGATATTAAAATGTAGCAAACCATTAGTTGACAATCATATAAACATTCATTGCACTATCTAGATAATCAGCTGGCTGACGATTCTGGAATTTCGGTCAAATACAGGCTTTTTTACTGTGTATAAAATATACAATATGCTTCAAATGATTATTCATTTATGTAAATATGCACTACTTTAACGACAAGACCAGGCGATGTTGCTGTTGTGGAAAAAACTAATAAAGAATAGCATCGCAATCGTTCTCCTCTCCACCATGTTAAAAGTTTATGAAACGACCAACTCTGAAACTTAGGTATCAAAATTATTCCAGAGTTTCCCAGTGGTAAATACGACTTGAGAGGGCGTTCATGTCCAATTTCCAACTAGGAAACTCGTATTTCCGACTTCACCCACAGCACGTGAAGGCAGCATTAGTCCGCCGTCACTGAGAGGAAGTGTTGATCCTGACTCTAACACACTATAAATACAGCGCTTGGACGGCCACATCCTCGACTCTAACTAAAGCAAACCACAGAGCCTGATAGACAGACGCCGGGTGCCCACGGTACTGATGGGTAACGCCACACAGGATCACACACTCTCCTTCAGTTCTATGGCTCTGGCACGCTGCAGGTGGAAACAGAAGAACAGAGGGACTCAAGACAGCTTTCTCAATCCTGCTGACCTTGACGCAGCTCCGCGCCCTCTTCCCGACTCGCCTGTGCGGGGTTCTTACTGTCATCGCCCGCTTCAGCCCCGAGTAAAACAAGCACGTGGCGCAGAGAGGAGCACATGACCAGATACACAAACAGTCCAGCCCTTTTCAAGCATCTTAACCTGTTAGTGAGACTTTATTCACATATTTTAGTACTAATCATCATAAATTAGTTATCATTCCAAAGCTTAAACACTCGAGATCCATCCTGTGAATCCTGTTTTGAAATCGGACACTGCTGTACCATGGAAACTGTTCTTTAAAACCTCTTAGCGGCCGGTGTCACATTTAGTTTCATATTTTACAGAATTTACTATTCTATAATCACAGGAACCTCAACTCAAATTTGCAACACAACTTGGTTAAAAATATGGCTTTGATTTTCTAGCAATTTTAGAGTCCAAATGATTTTGTAAATATGGAAGCTTGTTTTCCACCACTAAATAAAAAATTAAAAAGGTAATTGCAACTTTTTTACTCAGAATCGAGATTGCAAGATATAAAGTCAGAATTGCGAGTTATAGTCAGAATTGTGAGTTATAAGGTCAGAATTGTGAGTTATAAGGTCAGAATTGTGAGTTATAAGGTCAGAATTGTGAGTTATAAGGTCAGAATTGTGAGTTATAAGGTCAGAATTGTAAGATATAAAGTCAGAATTGTGAGATATAAAGTCAGAATTGTGTTATAAAGTCAGAATTGTGAGTTATAAAGTCAGAATTGTGAGATATAAAGTCAGGATTGCGAGATATAAAGTCAGAATTGTGAGATATAAAGTCAGAATTGTGAGATATAAAGTCAGAATTGTGAGATATAAAGTCAGAATTGCGTGATATAAAGTCAGAATTGTGAGATATAAAGTCAGAATTGTGAGATATAAAGTCAGAATTGTGAGATATAGTCGGAATTGTGAGATATAAAGTCAGAATTGCGTTATAAAGTCAGAATTGTGAGATATAAAGTCAGAATTGTGAGATATAAAGTCAGAATTGCGTTATAAAGTCAGAATTGCGAGATATAAAGTCAGAATTGTGAGATATAAAGTCAGAATTGTGAGATATAAAGTCAGAATTGCGAGATATAAAGTCAGGATTGCGAGATATAAAGTCAGAATTGTGAGATATAAAGTCGGAATTGTGAGATATAAAGTCAGAATTGTGTTATAAAGCCGGAATTGCGAGTTATAAAGTCGGAATTGCGAGATATAAAGTCAGGATTGCGAGATATAAAGTCAGAATTGTGAGTTATAAAGTCAGAATTGTGAGTTATAAAGTCAGAATTGCGAGATATAAAGTCAGAAATGCGAGATCTAAAATAAAAATTGCAAGTTATAAAGTGAAAATTGTGTTATATTGTCAGAATTGTGTTATTAAGTGAGAACTGCGTCTTACAAAGTCAGAATTGTGATATAAACTCGCAATTCTGAGAAAAAAAGTTATGTTTTTTATTTTTTATTTCATGGCGGAAACAAGCTTCCATATGTAAAAATATATATTTCGTATAAAATAAATGTTTAGTTCAGTACATTTGCTTTACAGTAAACTTAAACCTTTTCCACTTTCATTTTTTGAAGTGTTTTCATTTCTTTGCAATAATCTGCTGAGTGTCTCCTTCGTCTATTTATCTTGTTTTCCAGTACAAATATCTAAACATTCTTAAGTCAATGTATCTTGATTTAAGCTATTAAGTCTTGTTAAATTTATCAAGCTAGAACAAATATCTGCCAATGGGGTCAGGAAAATAATCTTGTTTTCCCTTTAAATTTATTTTTCAAATTTTTATGCATGATATATTTTTTAGTAAACAACACTTAATATCTTCAGTCATTTCTCTTCTCCAGTAAATGTATCTTGATTTAAGAATGTTTAGATATTTGAGGAACACTGAGGAGGAACGTCTTTATTTGCAGTGTGGCATTCATGAATTACATGCATTTAGTTCAGATCTGTGATCAGAAAGGGGGCGACAGTTAACAGGTTAAGCTGTCCTGCAGTTGGCGTAGTTCACCCCAAATCAGTTTCGCTGCCCATTCGCCAACTCTGACCACCCAAACGCACTTTAATGCAGTCGGCATTTATTTTCACTGCTTTAACAATCTTCCTGCTTCCTCGGCCAGGCGGCGTACGGTCCCCGTTTCAGGGTTGAGTTGGAATGATGAGTCCAGGGGCCACAACGTCTCCTCTGTGCTTTGTGCGCGAGGGTTCACGGGAAGAGCCCTAAAACGTTCCACTGTATAAAGGTCGCGGGGCTCGAGTTACAGGTCAACGTCGAAGAGGCGAACACATGCTCGCACGAAACTCGCACACACGCACGGTTAATGTCACTATTACCGTCTGACATCACTCCAAAAACACTCATAAAACAGACACACACACACACGAGATGCGGCCAGAATCAGAGCAAATGTCCCTCATCCACAATAATCACTTATTCTCCCTTTTGGGTCCTGCACATGTAGGTCATTTCAACGGCCCTATTCACGGTGCTCCATTTTAACATGTCCAATAAAGTGTAATTGAACCTCATTACCGACTAATTGTGGGGTTTTACCGCCTCAGTGCATTCAGAAGCCTCTGGCTCATCGCTAACCTGCAGTTAAGGCTGTAAAAGTTCCTGCAGTTTACATGAACTCTGAAATTGTTCATCTAAACTTGAACGCCATTCTTTAGTCTTGACACTGTGTGGAATTACAATTAGAGATATTACTTACCTGTGTGAAATCATAGTCTGAGTTTAGATGTTTTCCACCCAACAGCTAATGTTAAAAAAAATCTATGGTTCATTTAATGCAGTGTTTCTCAAACTTTTTCAGCCCAAGGACCACTTTATCTTCCAATTTTTTTCTGAGGACCACCTAACAGAATTCCACTCTAACCAGCCCCCAAAAACCAACAAAATAGGAAGGATAAGCTAAATTTAATATGCAACTGTTTCAAGTCAAAAACTAATTATTCAAACACAAATGCAATGATATGATCAGAAATTATTATATTAATTTTTATTTAATTTGAAAAAGTAAATGTGAAATGAGTTGCAGCTTAATATGAACAACAAACTGCACATGTGGAAAAAAATGTTTTCATCTTTTCGCGGACCACTTAGGGGCGATGGCGGACCACACTTTAAGAATTACTGATTTAATGAATAACGCGATAGTTCACACAAAACTGATCATTCAGCTATCAAGGCCCGTTCACACCAAGATCAATCTAGCCAACACTCAGGGTTGCCAGGTTTTCACAACAAAAACGCGGCCAATTGCTACTAAAACTAACCCAATCGCGTTTCAGGAGGGGTCCCACAGCAAAAATCGCGTTCCTGGTGGTAAAATCCGCGTTTTTGGCTGGGTTTCCCTGTTAAATTCGCATTCCAGGGGCTAAATACCATGTTATTTGGGGTCGCTTCAACCCGCGGTCATGAAAAACAACCCACGGCAACAGAGTAAAAGTAACCCAATTCCTCGGGAAAACAGCAGACTTAGCAACACTGCCGACGCCATCTCACGACCAATTCGTACATATTTTTTGAGGTGGCGAACACCGTGTCCTAACCAGACGCGCTGTTTCTAACCAGTGTTGTTTTCATTACAGCTAAAAAGCTGGGAACACAGAACGATAATCAAACTCACGTTAGACGCTTTTAACATTAAATAAAGCACATAAACGGTACCTGATATTATCATTGCCATTCTTTGTGTTGCTGTCCCAGCCGTGACGTCGCGGAGAAATAGAAATAGGGTTGGACGATTAATCGAAAAGTAATCGAAACCGAAATTCAGAATCTCTAACCGACGTAATTTTCCCATGTCGGTTATTTAGGTTTTTTAATCCTGTTAATACTTCCCCCTTAAAAGCATTACCGCGTGTGTAGCCATGTGACTCCGCCCCCTCCAGCCAGTGGCATAAAAGCAAGAGCGCGCGAGCGGTGAGCCTTGCGTCTTAACTTCACTTTGTCAGTTGTATTTGCTTTTAGGTTTGCCAGTTTGGACATTCAAGCGATTTTAGACGATTGGATGTATATTATATCGAGCTACCGGGCTCGCGCAGCTGCACTGTGGCACGAACACACATACAAACAGTAGCTGCGCAAAACGTGAAGATCGCGCGCGCAGAGAGGAACGCAGAAAGTAGTTATCACTAAAGTAGCTTAGAAACTCAAAACTTATTATAGCATATATTTTTCTACTTTTGAGGGAACTATTTACAACCCACAGCTTCACAATTAATAGAGAGATGGTATGAGTAATTCACACATGCAATCGCTCTCATTACGTACTGGTACTGTGCTAATTTATATCGTAATCGAGGTAAAATGTTCAATTAATCGAGGTTTTGATTTTAGGCCATAATCGTCCAGCCCTAAATAGAAACCGTTTCTAAAATAGAATATTCGCGTGTCGCCGTCACGGCTGGTTAGGACAAAAACTCAGATAAACATGGAAAAGATATCTTTAATCGCTTGTCGAGGCGTCGCGTCGCGTCTGTACTTCATACGATTTTTCTAAACCCCAGTGACGGGTAGGTTTAGGGGCGGGGTTAGGGGTAGGTCATTCGTACGAATCTGGAAACACATAAAATATGTACGATTTAGCCAAAAATTTACTAATGTATACAAGTGAGGACATACCAATTCGTACGAATTAGCCACCTCGTAAAACACGTACGAATTGCCGTGAGTTTTGTTTATTATAATTTCAAGCGCTTTAAAGAGAGTGATTCCATGTTATCGGAATAGTTATCTTCTATTGCCATGGAATTAGAACCATTAAAACTTTATTTTCCTGGTGCGAATGCGCCTTTACCAGCTCTTATGTTGTTGTAGACACATGCCTTTTTCTCCGTGGAGTACAAAAAAAAAAAAAAAGGTCTTAGTTTTGCGATTTAAGAAATAAAGTCCAAAGGTTTGGAACGACATGAGGAGGAGAAAATGAAAGAATTTGCATTTTGAGCGAACTATACCTTTATTAGGAGAAAAAAAAAATTGGGCAACATTTCTGAACATCTTTAAAACCTTTTCTTTTTTCAGGGAATGTCATGCTTACCTTGATATGTTAAGAAAAATGACAACTAAACGTTTTTTATAACATAACTGCTGAATGTGTTGGATCAGTTTGAGTTGGGATGCTTCTTCTTACATGTGTTAAATGTTAGTTTGAGATGTTCACTTAAAATCTCTCCTCAGCGTTAACGGTCACTCCACAAATTAGTCACGGCATCACTCAAAGCCCGAGCGCGGGAAACAGACTCGAACTCCCCAACGACCCGCCGCCCATCTGTCAAACCTTCAGCCCTTTTCTCGCATTATTTTCCACCATATATTATTCTTTCCTCGCGTCTTTTTCGAGTAGGCCGGGAGTGCGGTGGGTGTTTGAACTGGAAGCGTCTTGCCGTTGTTTTCTTTACTAAAACACCTGTACAAACAGCGGCCGCGCCAAGTGACAGCTCTCGTCCTGACAGCGGGAAGCGCGGACCCGCGACTCTAGCGAACCCGCGCACTCCTGTCCGGGACCGTCGCGTGCGCTCAATATTTGAAGTGCAATAAAATACCTCAATTATCGACGCTTTGACCCTCAGTTATCGTCACCATTGCACAAAATCAATAATATAATAGAAAAATAAATTAAGAGAAATAACATGAAGGACAATAAATAAGCAAAATTAAAATATAATAAAGCAACGTAGCCTACATATAGACCTATGTATAAAATGTCATACATATTACTGATTATTATTTGTAGAAAACAACTTAAAGGCCTGGTTATTGTAGTTAAACCATGGTAACCACAAATTAGTTTATGGTATTTGTAGTAAAACTGTGGTTATACAAATAGTAATCAATCCGCCAAAAAACAAACAAACAAACAAACAAACAAACAAAACAAAAACAAACATGGTTACTACGCTTTTACCATAATAAAACCATGGTTAATTCGTTCACAACACAACTATAATGGCACAGAAGAACTATGTCGTTGGAATCACAAATTTTTCCCAACATTGACAGCCAATCAGAATCCATCTGATTTTAAAGAGCGCGAGCATTTAAAGCTACAGACCACAAAACTACAAAGCTGGTATCGTTCATGGACATTAATCGTTATAGTTATGTCAGTTTTGGGGGAAACGCATTACAAGTAATTTTAGTTAAGTAATCAGATTCCTTTCTGAAGTAACTAATAAAGTAACGCATTACTTTTCCAACATATCTACGTTACTTTTTCAAATAAGTAATGGACGTTAATCTCATTTAATATATTTAATCTCACTTTATTAACGAATGTCTTTGCTGCTGACCTTAAATAATCTAGTAATTCAACCATAGGCTACTAATAAGAGAAAATTACTTTCTATTAGATTTAGAAATAAGAGTGTTGAACTTCCTTCTCCTGTATCCTGTTCTTCTTCAATCCAGAACTGCAGCACAGCTGAAAGGTTTGTTTGAGCAGCGCCCTCTACTGTACAGGAGTAAATAGGCATTTCCTTCATCCTGAGGCTTATTTATTTCAGTTTTGGTGTGAAAGGGCCGTTACATTTGCCAAAAAGCCCAGCCCAGGTGAGAAAAAGTAACGCAGAAGTAATGTAATGCATTACTTTCCATAAAAAGTAACTAAGTAATGCAATTAGTTACTTTTTGAGGGAGTAACAATATTGTAAAGCATTACTTTCCAAAAAAAGTAACTAAGTGATGCAATTAGTTACTTTTTGAGGGAGTAACACAATCTTGTAATGCATTACTTTCCATAAAAAGCAACAAAGTAATGCAATTAGTTACTTTTTGAGGGAGTAACACAATATTGTAAAGCATTACTTTCCATAAAAAGCAACAAAGTAATGCAATTAGTTACTTTTTTAGGGAGTAACACAATATTGTAATGCATTACTTTCCATAAAAAGCAACAAAGTAATGCAATTAGTTACTTTTTTAGGGAGTAACACGATCTTGTAATGCATTACTTTCCATAAAAAGCAACAAAGTAATGCAATTAGTTACTTTTTTAGGGAGTAACACAATATTGTAATGCATTACTTTCCATAAAAAGTAACTAAGTAATGCATTTAGTTACTTTTTTAGGGAGTAACACAATATTGAATGCATTACTTTTAAAAGTAACTTTCCCCAACACTGGTTATCATTGTAGTTAGCTCTTGCTTCCCACAAAACAGCACTTTCCTGTGCAATATATATATATATGCATCAATGGTTACTATAATGTATTATAATAATTTATTATTTATCATTACAGAGTGAAAAGCTGAAGAATGCAGTTAATATATTTCTTTCTCTTAGCGAAGGTTAAGTGAGGAACGATTCTGATCATGTGAAATAAATGGACACTGAAGTTTGGAGCTCATAACTCCACACGAGATGAAGTGACGAGCGCTGGACTCGTTCTGAGCAGCTCGTGTGTAAGTGCTGTCAAGAGGAGACTATTTCAAGCGCAATTACTCACTGGCATCATGTTTCAGTAAATTACAGGCAGACATTTGAATGATATTAATATTGGACAATATTCCTGACCACATGTCTACATCCTCCTCCACATTAATACATCTTCTGACCGTGGGATTTGGAAAAGACATATTTTACTTTTCCAAAGGAATGAAGATGGAGAGAAAAAGAAACAGACATCCATGTCAACGTGTGTTGTGACATTTATTCCTAAACGGTACAACGCTCTACAACACCTGGACAGGCTTGAGTTTACAAATACATTCAGTATTTAAATAGAAATATTCAGAGGTCGTATAATGAAACTTCTCTAAGTAGAGGGATCCGGACGTCCCGTGGAAATGAAAACACTCACCCGCGCACAAACCAACAAATCACTCAAATAGAGTTTACAGGCGGCCGGCAAATATTCAACACAAGACGTCTCTGTGTGACTCTGCTTTACTGCAGATTATTGGTCCAATATGATGCTCGTAAACATCAAATATCAGTCATGAACACGGAGGGGGGGAGTTACGTCCATGAATTTCAGATATTCACTCTGGATTTGCCAAA
>RJVU01008195.1:136451-138951 GCA_003731715.1 Anabarilius grahami | reverse complement strand
TAATGTGTGTGTTCTGCACTGATTCAACAGAGCGACTAACTTCATTAGAGAACACCATCAGTTAAACGCTTCACCGTCCAGCTGCTTCCTGCGGCTCTATTCCATTAGCGGGACAGCGGGCGAGCGTGAGGTCAAAGGTCAACGCTTGCTCGCTAAGTGGAGTAAACACAGGAGCGTCGGTTCACGTCAACACTCGCGCACCGCGATCCACACAAACCATTACAGTCACAATCAGATGATGAACACACACTCTCTTCTGTGTGTATTTATGATGGGAATGTGTGTGTTTATTACATGCACGTGTGTGTGTGTGTGTGTGTGTGTGTGTGTGTGTGCGTCATACAGTTTTATGGGTCCTCAGGCGTGTTGAAAGCCAACAAAAGCTCCAGTGCTGAAGAGGCCACACAAGACGCTCTCTCTCTCTCTCTCACACACACACACACACACACACACACAAAACAATAGCAGACACACACTTTCCTTCTGTACTAGAAGACACACACATGTACCTGACACACACACACACACGCATGTGTGAAGCGTAATGGCCCGTGATGTACCACACAGGTTGCGAACGGCCGCTGGTCTCAGCAGCACCATGTGCACCAATATTTACCCAACGATTCAAGCGGCACATGGAGAACTTTCCACACACATGCCACTGAAAGAGATCACATGACCCTGATCCTGAGCTCTGATTGGTGCACGGACTCCACGTCCAGGTGTGACTCGGGTCATCTGACTACTGAATACAACAAACATGCACACACTGATACATATTACACACACACACACACACACACACACACACACAGAAACTGTGCAGCTTGTATTTCACCACAAAATCATCTTCTTCTTTTATTTATTTATAAAGCATCTTCAACAACTCATGGATGTCCAAAAGTGATGTGCAATACACGTAAAATCAGACAAAATAGAAAGAATACAGTAAATAATTTATACCTGGTTAAAAGCTATCGAAAATAAATGTTTTTAAGCAAGTACTTAACAAGGTAAAGAGGAAGCCGGTCAAAATTAAAAGAAATAAACAACTATTTTGCATAAAGAACTTGAAGCCTATTTTAGAAGCATTGTAACATTATTTTGACAACTGCACATATTTCCTTCCAAATGTTTATGTCTGATAAAAAGAAGCCTATAAAACATACTGTATATAAAAAAAAAATTTCAATAGTTTTCAATTTGATTATAATAAAATCAAATTTGGTTTAAAATACATAGAAAAAAGTTCAAAAATTGACCATTCAGAGAGAGAGAAAATCAAAACAATGATCTTCAGCAAGACTGTGAGCAGCTAGAGAATGACATGCATGAGAACTATATGAGAACTCCACGAGAACTATATGAGAACTATATGAGAACTATATGAGAACTCCACGAGAACTATATGAGAACTCCACGAGAACTATATGAGAACTATATGAGAACTATATGAGAACTCCACGAGAACTATATGAGAACTCCATGAGAACTATATGAGAACTATATGAGAACTATATGAGAACTATATGAGAACTATATGAGAACTCCACGAGAACTATATGAGAACTATATGAGAACTACATGAGAACTATATGAGAACTATATGAGAACTATATGAGAACTATATGAGAACTACATGAGAACTATATGAGAACTATATGAGAACTATATGAGAACTACATGAGAACTACATGAGAACTATATGAGAACTATATGAGAACTATATGAGAACTATATGAGAACTCCACGAGAACTGCACATATAGAGCTTTAGTGGAGGGGAAACTGATCAATGAATAACGACTTCATGTTTAGTTAATGAAGACAGAATAGAGAAGTGTGTGTGTGTGTGTGTGACTGTTGTAAAAATGAATCTATATTTGTGAGGTCTGCCCTCTACTCTTCATCTTCATGGGAACATGCAGGTCTGCCCACACACACACACACACACACACACACACACGAGCCTGACAACCAAAACAAAACAGAGAAGAAAGAAAAACAGCGCTCACTTTCTCTCCAGACGATTCCCAGCAGACTGAGAGAGAGACAGACACAATGTCCTCGACTAAAGTAGGTAAAAACTAAAGTCTGACTCTGATCGACTGATTCACACTGAGCGAAACACAGCGAGTCTGATCACTTCAGAGCCTTAAAACATGAAACGAACACTGAGAAAAGCCTCTGATGCTCCAGAAGCTTCTGAAACAAACAATCACGACTATCATCATCATCCACACAATACAGATCAAGATCATAAAGCACAAAACATCATGATCTGACGTACTGAACTGAAACACAAACAGTAAGTTAACCTCAATGTTATTTGCCCCAAACAGAGATTATCTGAGTAAAAATGAAAATAAAAATGTCTGCTCTATTCTTTCTACTACATTCTATATTAATTCTTCTATTTTATAGACACACTTCTTGCAAGTTTATTACATTTATATCTTTATAATATAATAAATGATCAAGAAAAAAAATAAAGCATCAAG
>RJVU01008195.1:109348-136414 GCA_003731715.1 Anabarilius grahami | reverse complement strand
TTAATATAGAAATTAATATACAATATAATACAGGAAAGAATAGAGATTTTTATTTTATAAAAATATTCCATATACTAATATTCTATTTTTTATTATGTGAAGAAGAGATGGTATTTTACTAGCGGCCTGAAACATCCACACACACGTCATTATACACATTTGTGTCCTCATAAACCATATATACAAGAACACACACACACAGCTCCCACACACAGGGGTCAGTAAAGATGGTCAGTCATACATCAGAGAGGTCAGAGGTCAGAGGTCAGAATGATACATTCACTGTTGAAACAGTTTAATTCATCACACACTCATAACAAACACACGGCGCTGTGATGATTCCAGATTTACACTGACGTCCATGATGAACACACTTCACCCCTCATCGCTACTTTAACGTTATGAAACTAACAGTAAATATTAATATCTCATCTGAACTACACTGTAAAGAAATCTGAATTTGAGAAAAACCCCAAAAACATTAAAGCATCCAGTTTCAGGGTTTTTCTTTACTCATTTTTCATCAGCTTATTAAAGTTGATCTGTGCTTTTAGTAAATATAATATAATACGTTCTGTGAAGTCAAAAGAACGGCTGTACGATTAATAAAAATAAAAACAAACTCACGATAGTCTGATTATCAATTCACAAAAGCTGTGATTGAATTAAATAAATATATGCGGCCAAAATAAAAGCGTGATGTTTAACGTTTTAAAATGAAGATATTAAAACAGCCATAAATATTAGTAATGTCATTTTACAGTTAACATTATTGTTGATGTTATTATATTATTTTTAAATATGCTTTTTATTTTACAGTGAAATATTACAATAGCATTTCTATTAATATTTTTATTTTTCAATAATATTTTGTAGTCATATTGACAATCACAAAACTTGTGCAGCCCTACAAACAAACACAGCAAACCTAGAACAATTTTTTTAAATTGTATTTTAAATAACAATCGTAAAACCTTAATTAGATTTTCCCCAATCGTGCAGCTCTATGATTTTACATGTTAAACCGAGTTCAGTTCGACTGCATGTTGAGATCTTGCACTCTTCATATTTCAGAAATCAAAACTGTGTCTAAAGTACAAGAAAAAACAGGAACGAAAGNTTCTATTAATATTTTTATTTTTCAATAATATTTTATAGTCATATTGACAATCACAAAACTTGTGCAGCCCTACAAACAAACACAGCAAACCTAGAACAATTTTTTAAAATTGTATTTTAAATAACAATCGTAAAACCTTAATTAGATTTTCCCCAATCGTGCAGCTCTATGATTTTACATGTTGAACCGAGTTCAGTTCGACTGCATGTTGAGATCTTGCACTCTTCATATTTCAGAAATCAAAACTGTGTCTAAAGTACAAGAAAAAACAGGAACGAAAGACAGAAGAACAGCAACACACTGGAGACGCTCCGACAGACAGTTCATGTGTGAGACGCTCAAGAGATTCATGAAAGTCCAGTTTAAGTACAAAGATGTTTTTATCGCTCATCACTTCTGGAGAGAAACAGTGCAGACAATGACAAGGATGAACCTTCCTAGTGTGTCAGACGCCTGTGTTCATGTACGTGCAGTACACTTTGAAAGGCTGAACACGTGTGTTCATACTAGAGTAACATCTAGAGTGTTCATCTAGAGCAACAAACGACTTTCTTTAATGTTCGGCCGTGGCTGCGTCTCTGTGCTAGTAACGCGAGAGCTCAGAGTGGCTGTCGACCCACAGAGTTACGCTGGCATCAGCAGACGAGCGCTAGCCTGCTTTAGATCCGCTGTCATGTCACAGCCGCTGTGTTTGTGTAAACGAGGGAGAGCCAAACCGAGACGAGTGAAGCACGCTGAAGTACGGTGAGCACACGGCAGGTCAGCTGTCGCTCTCGCTGAACACACTCATGATTTCACAGGTTCAGAGTGTGAAGAACAGGACAAAATCTGACAAAAACTGCTGATTATTCATCAGATCAAACGTCAAGAGAAAAACTGCTTTAGCACAAGCTAAAATATTGGTATTGTAATTTTACAGTTGCACTGTTAAAAAATTATAATATATGATACATTTTTTTTTTTCTTAAAAACTAAAATAAAACTTTTTTATTTTAGCGAAATTTTACAATAGTATATTATTTTTATTTAGTAATAATAACAATCATAATAATTTAATTATTAATTTATGGTCACAATTTTTGAACAATCTCTTAAGATAAAATTCTCCAAAGGAATGTTCTTAAAAATCATCATAAATAAAGTTAGAATAACCTCCAACTTGTCCCACAGGTGAGACGTTTAATGAATTTATTGTGATGTTTTAAATATTAATCATTACAACAGAACATTAAATACACATGAAACAATCCTTTAATCATCTGAGGAAACTCTCCTGTGACATCAGCACATCTCACACACTTCAGCCACTGAATGACGCTTACTGTTTACAAACGATTAACAGATGGCAAATATATCGTTACGATTGGCAGTGTAAGTTTTGAATTTGTTGCATTAGACAAGAAAACCTCAGGAGGAGGAAAGTGTACGATCAAACATCATCAAGGTCTTATTTACTTCGTAAGAAAACAATTAAGATGTTCGGAAAATATCTGAGAAATTGCTCAAAAATAATTACAATACATTCTTCCTTTAAACATTATGTGTGTGTGTGAAGTGTGTGTGTGCATGTGTGTGTGTGTGTGTGTGTGTGTGTGTACTCACTCTTGTTTCCGATCAGTGATATCGCAGGTTGTGTGTCTGACTCTTCGTTGGCTTTTCTCACCATGTTCAGCCAGTCTTCAAGATTCTCAAAACTCTGAGAATTAGTGATGTCATACACCAGCAGCACACCCTGCGCACACACACACACACACACACACACACACATAAAGTAGGTATCATATCAAAAGCTTAAACACTCAAAATTCATCCTGTGAAAAGCGATACTTTAAACTCTTTCAGCAGCTGCTCCCCCTAGTGGACGGTGTCATATTTCACGTTACAGAATTGACTGCACAATTTTATAATCAAATCTTTTACTAAACTTGATGAAACACATATCGTTGGCGACTGTTTTGTGATAGAAATGACATTGTGACAGAAACGTATTAATTTGTGACAGGAGACGCGTCATGTGGGCGTCACCCGGTGGCTGTTTGTGGTACAGCGCCTAAATGAAATCTCACAGGAACCTCAATTTTTGTGATATCAACTTCAAATATGGAACAAAACTTGGTTAGAAATACGACTTTGATTTTATAGCAATTAGAGTCAAAAATTATTTTTGTAAAATATATACAATTTTAGTTCAGCACTTAAACTTTCACACTTTTTTTCATTTTTTGAAGTGTTTTTCTGAGTGTCCTCTTAAGAGATCAACTTTAGGTCTGTATTCTAGAACATTTCAGTTCAGATCTGTGCTGGCAACTGAAGAGATCGTGTCTGAATGTGTGTGTGTTTGAGCAGCAGGTGGCGCTGGAGTGTGTGTGTGTGTGTGTGTGTGTATTAACTGCAGGTTTCTGCCTGTATTCTGCACACTAACTGTATTGACAAGCATTATTTAGCATCACAAATATTAATCCGCTCAAACACACACAAACAGCCATATTAATGAAACATGAGTGTGTGTGTGTCAGTCACCTGCGCTCCGTAGATGTACTTGTCCAGCATTTTTCCTCCGATGGTCTGTCCTCCGATGTCCCACACCTGCAGCGCCACATTCAGGTTCCCTTCAGAGAGTCAAAACATGTTCACATTAAACATCAGTTCAGCTCAAAGACACTCAACACGTGTGTGTGTGTGAGAGAGTGTGTGTGTGTATGTGTGAGTGTGTGTGCATGTGTGTGTGAGAGTGTGTGTGTGTGTGAGAGTGTGTGTGTGAGTGTGCGTGTGTGTGCATGTGTGTGTGAGAGTGTGTGTGTGAGAGTGTGAGAGAGTGTGTGTGTGAGTGTGCGTGAGTGTGCATGTGTGTGTGAGAGTGTGCATGTGTGTGTGAGAGAGTGTGTGCATGTGTGCGTGTGTGTGCATGTGTGTGTGAGAGTGTGCATGTGTGTGTGAGAGTGTGCATGTGTGTGTGAGAGAGTGTGTGCATGTGTGTGTGTGCGCATGTGTGTGAGAGTGTGTAAATGAAAAGAAACTGATTATGGAAACAGGATGTTTTTATGATGTTTTTGCAATGTTTAATTTAGAAAGAATAAACTTTCTNCATGTGTGTGTGAGAGTGTGCATGTGTGTGTGAGAGTGTGCATGTGTGTGTGAGAGAGTGTGTGCATGTGTGCGTGTGTGTGCATGTGTGTGTGAGAGTGTGCATGTGTGTGTGAGAGAGTGTGTGCATGTGTGTGTGTGTGTGCATGTGTGTGTGAGAGTGTGTGTGAGTGTGTGTGAGTCTGTGTGTGCATGTGTGTGTGAGAGTGTGTAAATGAAAAGAAACTGATTATGGAAACAGGATGTTTTTATGATGTTTTTGCAATGTTTAATTTAGAAAGAATAAACTTTCTGTAATAATATTACATAAAAAAATAAAAATACAAAATAATAGAAATTAAAATTAATATGATAAAATAAAATAATAAATTGTATAATTTATATAATAAATAACATAATACATTAAACACATTTTAAATACATATAATTATAATACATATAATTTTAATAACATTAATGTAAATATTTCTCCAGAGCGTCACAGTCGATGCATTCAGACTATACAGTGGATGTATATATACAGACGAGTCTGTTCATCCCACACTTCTCTTCACGTGCTTCTATAAAGATCTCTTTTCTTTATTTATTCTAGAATTCAATCTTTACGGTAAGTGACTCGCACGTTCTGCCAGCGTAGCCGAATGTGCTGACGCAGTGTGTTTCTCTCTCTCTCAGTTATGGTCCATAAGAGCGTGAAAACAGAAGCGTCCCAGCATGAGAACGGACCTGAAAATAACCCTTCAGAGGGATTCAATACGTCAGGAACAGCACACTCACAATAAATAGACACTAACAGACAGACGGACTCTGTTTAGAGCGCCAAACGACGACTTCACTCCTGTAATTACAGCTGATTCAATTTCCATTCCAAAGTTTACGCACCTTACAAAAAAAATCAATTCTAACATTTAAACAATAGTGTAATGTGACCTGCATTTCACAACAGCCTGGATGCATCAAAGTTTTGAACACAAACAGGTTTGGTTGGTCAAATTTTCTTACTACTTCTATTTATAGAAGTAAATGCTGTAAAATGAAGTGCATATGGCGTATTGTCCCCTGCAATGGATAATAGCAGTAAAAAAGATGCGCTTGCCCAGATCTGATTTCAGTCTGCAATTAAACATCAAACTAACTCGCATTCGACATTCTTACCTGGTGCTTTACAGTACACAATCTGTCTTTGAGAAGAGAGTTATGTGTGTTTGTTTAGGAGTTAAGAGCTTTCGTAGGTAATAAAGTTGAAAAGAGGCAGACGTACAACAAACACACACACACTGGAGTGATTCATTCAGAGGTTCAGTACAAACCCACACAAACACACGCCGTCCAGCAGCAGAGCTTCAGAAACACTTGAAAACATCAGTGCGAGACACAGAATCGGGACAGGGATCTATTCATACGCATCGAGTCAATTAACACCATTACACAACCTCTGTCAACAACGCTCAGATATATAGACGGCTGACGTGAAAATCTCAGAGAACGAAAGACTGATTGGTGGTTTTCATCTATTGGATGAACAAAAACTTCACCTACAAATTATCTGTTCAAATTCTGAGTTCATTTTTTTGTAAGAAATGTTCAGTCAAATGTTGGAATTGTCTTTCCGGAGTGACTTTGTTCATCATGAACTGCAAAATAGAGAAATGCATTGAAATAAACAATTGTCGTTAACTAATAAATCATGCCAAGTCACAAGTTTCAAGGATTTTTATATAAATATTTGGGTAATTTTGTTGTGAATTTAAAGAATTACAATGAAAAAATTCAACCCAATGAAACAATACTTCATCAGTCCAGCACAAGCAAAAAATTATTAAAAATTACATCAAATTTGAAATATATATTTTTAAAACCACACTTACAGCAGAATTTCTTTAAATTTCAGGTGATTTTAATTCCACTTCCTTAAATTTGAATATCAAGTATGCTTCCTGTTTGAATTAAATTCAGAAATTTAACTGGAATTTAAAAGGTATTCTCAATGCAGTTCAATTAAAATTTGAACTAAAATTTAAACGAAAACAGAAAATATATATAAAAAAAATATATAATAAACTATAATAGTTTCTCAATGATATTAAAAATAACACATCATGGAAAGAGAGATTTGCAACATTAATAAGTAGCTTATAGATTCACGTTTTTTCGTGTGGATGTTTTTAATAATACTGTTTTATAATTATTATACATGCAATTTTATGAGCGATATTAAAAGAGAAAGAACATGGAATATTTAAGTGAACTGCAAAAATTCTGAAATCTAAATGAAGAATAAAGTTCAAGTTCGTATTATTTGTCAACTACTTACATGCTTGTGTGTGTGTGTGTGTGTGTGTGTGTGTGTGTCTAACCTGGCAGGGTGATTCTCTTGAGGAAGAAGTCCAGCCCTATCGTCTGTTTATACTGTTTCCCAAAAGCCTCTTGTGCAAAGCGGATGGCGAGAGATGTCTGAGAAACAGAGACACACACACATAAACATCAGAACATTTTAAATTGAAAGAAATTATTCTCACCTATCCCGAGGCTCCGCCTCCCACTTCTCTTTGATTGACAGATGCTTCATGTCAAGTACTACAGCCAATCAGATCCTGTGTGTGTGTGTGGACAGAGACGCCCACATACACACAGGACATCAACACACACCTCTAACTTTACAACACACAGAATAAAGTGACTTTCAAACATCATGCTGCCTACAAACTTGCAGTACTGCGAGTACCGAATGAATTACGGCCATTTTGATTTAATGTTGTAGACCAGATATTCCCAAACATTTCTGTCAGCCAAACTACCTGAGATTTTAAGTTCTTTCCATAATTTAACAGCACATTCGCATATTTACGGTTCTCTGATGTCGGTTAATAGTCACATGACATGAAGGTAAACAAATAAAATAATCAAGTTTTTAGTGTTTCATTATGACTGTAATCTATAAACTTATAGATATCACCCAACTTCACAGTAGATTAATCACAGTACATTGCCAATTGTTTTATGAGATGAAGTTTTCTGAAATGTCATGTTTAAATATGCATACAAGACACGGTCTAATTAAATACAAACTAATTTGCATACATTTCCAGAATATAAATATGAACAATGGATAAAGCCAGGTTCAAAATTCTTGCTTGATTTTGTTGACATATTAGAGTTAAATGTTTTTACAGAGGGGATTTTGGATTAGTCTTTTTATTACTTCATAAATCAAAAAAAACTGTCAACGGCTGGAAAAAATACATTTTTACCATGTTTTCAGGAATAAAATGTTAATATATACCATGCAAATGAAATATGAACAAACCCCTCAGTAAAAATCTTCAGAATATAGATGTGAATAAAGCTGTAAGTTTTGGTGAGTGTAACTGCTGCTGAAGTGGAGGAAAAAACTTTTAAAGATATGTATGGCAATTGAAATCTACAGATGCAAATAGATGAAGTGCAATAAAATAAACACTTAAATGTGTATTTTGGATGTTAAGGAAGCAAAATACACCAAAATCCCAAAATGGACCAGTGCATGAATGCATGCAAAAATTATTTTTTTCCTGTAACGTATACATTTTAATTTTACATGTTCAGGATTTATTATTAGCCGTTTTTACAAACACCTGGCAGTTCCTTCGCCAACCCCAGTTTGGAGAAACCTGTCGTAGATCAATAAAGCTAGACTCTACAGAGAAACCCGTTCAGATTCTACAGTCACATGGTTTCTGTTGCAATACTGGGTGTACAGACGTTCGGTTTGAACACTCCAGCAGGTCACAGGATCCCACAGAGCGACTGTGTGTCCGTGAGAGAGGACAGACTGATCTAACAGCACAAATGTTTCTGACCGGACACTCGTTTGTGTTGGCGTTACGGTAGTGCACCGCTGTCTGTTTTCCCTCCCACTCTAAGTGACGTTTAAACAACCCCATCTGGAGCCAGAAGGGTTTGTACACGCACTGCTACCCAGAACCCTCTGCTGCGGCCGCGAGGGTCACCACCGCTGAGAGGGAGAAACGCTGCCACACAAACCAAACATAGAAATCCAGGATAAAGACATTTTTTCTGTGGTCTGAAACCATAAAAGACATTTCTAGTAGGAAAATTGGCCCTTCCTAAGACTCTAGTTTAGCGGAGAGACACAGTGCTTTCCAAACCCACCTCACGTCAAATGCTCTCACAACACTGGACACACAAAACTTGAAAAATTGAACCGATATTGATTCTTAAATCTCAAAATTGATCTTTTAGTGCTGTTTTGAGTTGATTCATGTACAAAACTTCACTGAACATTATTTGTAGCTCCTGCCATCCAATAATCGCAATAAGCTTTGATACTTTTGATATGAAACAAAAGTCTCAGCTCTCAAATTCTGTCACTTTTATTATAAAATTAAAACAATAAATGCTGTTTTGTGTCTCTTTAATGTGTGGTGAAGCACGTTAACCGATCATCTCTATCTATGTACTACTAGTTACAGCAGCAAATAAACATGAATGAACATCAGAAGATGGTGAAAGGTAGAGAACAACTAACTGAAATTAATCATGTTTCATGTAATCGATCAATCAGTGTTTCAACCGCAGAAAGACGTGAATAAAACATCACATTTACCTCAGAAAAGCAATTTAATGACCATAAACTCAATAGTTAAATGGGACGACGGCACTCAAAACAAAACAGATGACGCTGCCGACTTTAAAGGGATAGTTACAAATATATATTTATATTGGGTTCCTTAGAAAAAAGAAAGTCAGATAGGTTTGGCATGATATGAGGGAGAGTAAATGATGACAGAATGATCATTTTTGGATGAACGACCCCTTTAAGTATCAATTTATCCTCATTTCTGCTACAATGTAAAAAATGAATGGAGAAAAGTTACAAATTCAAGGCCAAATTATATTTTTCAGATTACAATACAATTGACAATACACGGATCTATCATTCTGGTAACTATATATAATATATATATAGTTTTATAGGACATTTAATATGTGAAGTGAACAATGCTCTCTTTGTTTCTGAAGGAGCAATCATCTTACAAAGCAAAGATATCTGAGATATCGCTTTAGAAGATCTCAAAACTTGACACACAAACCTCAAGAACAATGACAATCCAAAAAATGTAAGATGAGACATCATGACAACAAACACTCATAACACTTTATGATAAGGTTTCATTTGTTAACATTAGTTAACTAAATTAACATGAACTAACAATGGAAAATACTTTTAAACCATTTCTAATCTTAATTTATTGAACTTTTTGTCAGTAAATAAAAAAACACTAGTTTTTTTTACTGAAAAGCACCTATAATAATGTTGTAATAAATGGCTATAACTTCCTTAGGGATTGTTACACTTAGACAATTTCATATGAAGGTTCAAAACATCAAAGTATAACTTTCTAAAAGAAAAAGGAAAAAAATCCAAACTTGGTTCTGTTTGAGTTCAAAGTAAAAAAATAAAAAAATAAAAAATTCTCCCGTTTTTCATAATTCCGGTAAATTCATAAATTCTCAGAAAAATAAAAGTAAAACTGGGACTTTGAGCTAGTATGAATCTCAGGTTCTCCTGTTTAAAATTATATGTGGCACTTTATCCTGACGACTAATGAGTTAGAAAAACAAAGAACAGGCAAGTCAGGTGACCAAAAATGTTCTAGGTCTTCAAGGGTTAATTTCAACGTTTACAAATACATCGTTAAAATCAAAAGTTGTGTCTCCAAAAAAAGTTTTATGAATTAAAATGATTAAAATGGAAAAATAAAAATGGAAAACAAATTGGGGAAAACAAAATGGGATTTAAGAAAAAAAATTATTTCATAGGGCCTTAAAAATGTATTTTTAGTTCCATGATTTCAACATTTTAGACATGCTTTTTGATTACTAACATTAAAGGATTAGTTCACTTTCAAATTACATTTTCCTGATAATTTACTCACCCCCATGTCATCCAAGATCTTCATTCGAAAAGAAATGAAGGTTTTTGAGGAAAACATTCCAGGATTTTTCTCCATATAGTGGACTTCACTGGGGTTCAACGGGTTGAAGGTCCAAATGTCAGTTTCAGTGCAGCTTCAAAGAGCTCTACATGATCCCAGACGAGGAATAAGAGTCTTATCTAGAGAAACGACTGGTCACTTTCTAAAAAGAAAATACAAGTTTATATACCTTTTAACCATAAATGCTCATCCTGAACTAGCTCTCTTCTTCTTCTTCTCTATTAGAATTCTGGCAGTGTAGACGCTGCTAAGTGTATTAATGCCCTCCACAGGTTAAAGTCTGAACTAATTGTTATATACTTGCACTGACACTGACCTTTTTTTTTATAAAATGAGCGATGGTTTCTCTAGATAAGACCCTTATTCCTCGTCTGGGATCGCTGTAAACTGTAATTTTGACCTTCAACCATTTGGGCTCCATTGAAGTCCACTATATGGAGAAAAATCCTGGAATGTTTTCATCAAAAACCTTAATTTAATTTCAGACTGAAGAAAGAAGGACATGAACATCTTGGATGACAAGGGGGTGAGTAAATTATCAGGAAATTTTAATTTAAAGTGAACTAATACTTTAAATTTAACAATTAAATTGAAGTCCAGAAAAATTAAAATTGAAAAAATTTTTGAAAAAATACAAATAAAAACGGAATTCTGGAGAGAAAAAAATCAGTCCTGTTCCTCTCTTCTCCGTTCAATCTCAGTGTTTTGCGATCGGGGATTTTTAGAAAAATTTTCTCTCTAAAAAGTAATTCTGGGGATCTTTTACCACAACTTAAATAAATGCATTGTTGCAAGTTTAAAATTCTAATTTATTGTTTTAATTAAACCTTTTAAGTTGCAAACATAATTTTGTAGAGTTCTGTTGACATAATAATGTTGATCACTACATCAACTTAATATCGTCTGTAATTTAAACTCTTTTAAATTTCTGCGTTAATTGGCTTCTTTTTTTTTTAAATTAGGTTGTAGTAACTTAATAGAATTGTCTTGATAACTTCAGAAATTAGGCAGTGGATTTCTAGTTCCCAGCATGCTTTGCACAGGACTAGATAAAGAGAATAAATAATGAAATTAAGTGTTAATTTATTTGTTGTTCGTGAAGGGAAAGACCTGTTAATGTTTAATGCTGTTGTGTTTGGCATTTAAATAAGAGTTTCTGTAATGTTGAAGATTTTGTTGAAGTTATTTCAATAAATATACATGTTAAATAAGTTATGTTAGCATAGAATAGCTGTTGATTTGAACTAAAATAGATCAGAATAATTGGTTCCAGAGCTACAACTCTGGTAGTTGGAGCAACTTAATTTTTTTTTTGAGTAATCAACTTAAAAATGTGTGTTTATGCTGCAAATTATTAAGTTCCTCTAACTCAGTGCAGCTTATAGGTTGAATGTAAATTCACTTAAAGTTGTCATAACTCAAAAAACTGATGCAAACTGTTGTTAATTTTTTTGTTGAGCCAACACATTATTTTTTAGAATGAAGTAAAGAAACACATGCATGTTTGTTAGTAAACGGATTGAGCTGCTCTGCTCACACTGCAATATAACGACCAGCTTAAAAGCTTAAAGTCTGTCTCTCTTTCTTGGTCTGTCATGTGTTTCTCCACAGCGAATGATCATGTCAGCATCATCACGATCATCATACAAACAGAGCGCACACTTACACACGAGAACATGAATGAAGTTCGCAGGAAACCTGCCATGTGCATCTAGTACAGATTAACCAGCTAGATTAAAACAATCAAACTGCTGATAAAAATAGCATTACGTTCATGTAATCTGATCATGCTCCGCTGTGATTGACAGCTGTTAGTTATGAATTTATGTCCTCTCATATAGAGAGTTTCACTGACTCCTGATCAGATCAATCAATCATTCACTAGAAAACACTGGATAATGTTTGATCCGCATCTACTGCAGATGTTCAATATCTTTAAAATAAAAATATAGTAGTCACAGTGTCCACCAAAACACGTTAATATGACATCTAAATATAAATATAAAGTTCAACTGGCACGTGAACCTCTTTACTACTAGTTACAGCACCAAATAAACATGAATGAACATCAGAAGGTGTTGAAAGATACAGAACAACTTACTGAAATGAATCATGTCTAGTGTAATCGATCGATAAGTGTTTCAAACGCGTCAATAAAAGCTTGAGAACAAGATGTTATTTACCTCAGAAAAGCCACTCAATGATAGTTAGCAAGAAAAATTACGTCTAGAGGAGCGTTTCGCTAAATATACGCACTATATTACACATTCATTCAATTTTATTTTTTAAAAATACGACTTATACTAATACATTTTTTATTATAGTAATATTATAGTAACATTAATATTATTTAATATTAATATTATAGCAATGTAATTTAACATTATAGTATAGTAACACACGTTAATAGGCTATTATAGTAATACGACACAGTTATAGTGTGATTTAATGTTGTAGTTGTTGTGATGTTGACTGTAAAAGTGTTTCTTCTGCTCGTATTTCATCATGTTTCGCGATGATGATTGAATATTTTGTACCTTTCCAGACGCTCCGTCTCCCAGCACCACGATCTTCAGCTGCCGCTCCTGAATCTCCTCCTCCGAGTCCGACATCACTCAGCAGTTCAGCACAAACACACGATAGCAGCTCAGAAACTCTCCGCCGAACCAGAACCACAGATTTGAGAGCAGCGGGTTAATCTGATCACGGTCCAGCCGCCGCCATCTTCCCTCAGCGCGACCAACTCTTCCTCACGCACTCTTCATCACTCTCTTCACTGTCACAGCGGCTGTGAACGCGCTTTATGACCGTGTTCCGATCATCGACCGGTTAAACTGACCCGTGATCAGATTTAAACAGTTATCGAGCGGGATTTACTGTGTTTTACTGTGTTTGTGTGGACAGCGCTCACCCGCCGCTACCGGAATAGACTCGTCCTTCATGACGCTTCCCTGTTGCCATGGAGAGAGAGAGAGAGAGAGAGAGAGAGAGAGAGAGAGAGAGAGAGAGAGAGATTCACTTTATTGGCATGACAAAAGTAATGCAAAAAAAATGTAATTTAAATTATTTTATTTTAATGTATATTGTTATAAAATTAAACCAGATATTTTATATATACTCTATAAGTATAATTTTGTTCCATTATAAAGTTATTTGTATATCTATATCTAGCCTACATATTTTTATCAACATTGATAATAATCATAAATATTTCTTGATCATAAATCATCATATCAGAATGATTTCTGAAGGATCACGACTGGAGTAATGATGCTGAAAATTCAGGAATAAATTACACTTTATATATTCACATAGAAAACAGCTGATTTACATTATAATAACAATATTGCTGTTTTTACTGTGTGTAATCTTGTTTCAAAAGCACAGAAAACCCACATTTTTGAACAGAATGTGTATGATTTTGACTAATGATTATGATAAAGAAATCATGCACTAAACTGGCAAATTGCTTATTAATTAAAGAACTTAATGAGAGACGAATCCTGAACACAGATGAAGTGATTTAATCTGGACAGAGATGAGAAACAAACAAACATCTGAAGCACTGAATCCATCCGTCATCAGAGAAAAGATTATTGATATCTAGATTATTAAAACGTTCTTCACTTTCCTGCAGCTCAAACATTAGATCACAGCGCTCGCAACGCAAGGTCACGGGTTCGATTCCCAGGGAATGCATGAATATGAACGTGTATGACATGTTTTTGCAAAACCTTTCTTTCTAAAACATTTCTTATCCTTAAAATCCTTACTGAACTGTGATTGTCATGCCAATAAAGAACTGAATTTACAAAAGTGAGAGAAAGTCGAGTTTGGACATTCATGATCAAATATTTGAGACGTTTAAACAGAATTTGTCAGATCTGATCTCTGAAATCAATCCATATGAAAACTCTAAAATATTTGATGTGAATGTTTTTATAACACTGTCTTTGTTTATAGGACAGACTGCATGGCTTTGAACCTGAGAATGTTGGAGCTTTTCATTTAATGAAAACTAAGAAGCAAGAATTGAAACAGAATTAATGAACTGTGAAGTTTCTTAAAGCTTCTTTATTGGCTGAAGAGCCTTTATGGAACCACTGAAGGTTCTTTAAATTATTAAAATGTTCTTCACAAATGGGTCTTTTAAGAACGGATCACTGAGGAACCAAAAATATATAAAAATATTCCATAGAAGAGGGTTCCCAATATGGGATCATTTTATGGATTTAGAATTAATTCTTTTTTCATTTATTTTAATAAAATGTTATAAAATTAACCAGCTCGTAAAAATTTCCTGTTAAACATGAAAGTATTATTCAATCGTTTAAAACATTTCTCATTATAGAACCTTTTTGGCATAAAGTGTTCTTTAAAATTGAGTAAAGAACCCTATAGAGTTTATATAGAAACCTGAACCTTTTGTTCTAAGAGTGAAGAACCTTTCAGGGATCAGTTCTAAAAATAACCATCTTTTCTAAGTGAAGAACATTTACAGAATCTTTAAAAAACACCTTTTTCCACTATAAAGATGCTTTAGAGGAATGGAAAGATTCAGTGGATGTTAAATGTTCTTCATGGAACCATCGATGCCAACACAAAACTTTATTTTTAAGAGTATACATTTTTTTCTTTTTAATTCTAAAAATGCAAAAACATTTCTGTTAGTGTGTGTTTATAGTATTTAAATAAAACAACAGAATTACTTATATAAAACAATAGACATATGTGGTAAAAAGAAAGAAAGAAAGACACCTGTATTGTATGATCTTGGCCTCAGTTAAACACTATGCTGGGTGTGTCGGGTGTCATATGGTGAAGGAAGCACACACACACACACACACACACACACACACACACAGATATTGCCAGGAAATAACACTAATGACTGACTGTAAGAGATGGATATCACACACCTGAAGAGTGATTTAGTAAAAATCAGTAATAACTGATCAAACTGATTGTGTTTCTATAATCTCTGATTTAAATGATATAAAAAACTAAACTTCCCAAAAAATTCCGCACATTTGTTTGAGTCTAAATGCTTTTATAGTCTTTTGACTGAAGATTTCTCCACCCCAGAGATCAGATATCATGGTGTGAGTTTCTATTTCATCTATTATTCGAGAGTGAATTTGGCTAAAACCGTGACCTGATATCAGCAGACTCTAACAACACTCAAACTGTACTTACATCAAACACCGAGTCTCGAAGCGTGTCAGACTCTCCTCAGATCAACCTCGAGCTTCTCCAGCTTTAAATCGTTCGAGAACGAGCTTCGTGCGCGATCAGAATAAGAAAAATAAACAGCAGAATGTTCAACTTTCAGAAACCAACCAACAGCAAAAATAGACCTGCTAAAAGAGGATTTTCTGAGAGTTTTCGTAAAGTCATGGGGAGGTTTGACCTAATGCAGCTCCCGGGATCTCCAGACTGAAATAAATCATCATCAGACACTGAAGAGACTGTGAGATCACGACTGTTTCCACTAGAACTTTCCGCGCAGCTTCAGAATGGAGCTTCGCTTGATTTCACAGTTCATCCGAGACAATGGACACAAAAGAACTTTTGCGTTTTGATTATTGCAAAACCTTGTGCACGGCCTCGGACAACAAAGTAATTGAAATAGTTAAATATGTTAAAATTATTTAAAAAATAGGCTACTATAGGCTTAATAATAATAATAATAGCCTACTCTAAAAAATGCTGGGTTAAAAACAACCCAAGTTAGGGTGAAAATGGACAAACCCAGCAATTGGGTTGTTTTAACCCAGTGGTTGGGTTAAATGTTTGACCAACCAGCTGGGTAGTTTTATTTATCTCAACTATTGTTTAAGAATTACTGTATTTCTTGCTTAAAATGAACCTAAAGTATGTTGGAAATTAACATTTATTAATATGTTTAATAAATTAACATTTAGGATATTCATAAGTTTAATGAATAATGATTAAACAATAAACGTTTATTAAATTGCTTATTAATAAACGTTCACCTTTTGATTATTATTGTTGCCTCTACTAATTATGTGTCTGATTTTTCAACATATTTAGGGTTCATTTTAAGCCAGAAATATAGTGATTTTTAAACAATATTTGAATTAAATAAAACCATGTTGGGCAAACATTTAACCCAATCGCTGGGTTTGTCCATTTTCAACCCAACATTTTTTAGAGTGTATGTTTACAATAAATATGAGACCAGCAGATTAAGCATCGACCAAATAAGCACAACTGCAGTGATATCCATCGCGTTTATATATCGTATTATATATTTTGTTCCGCCCAAGTCATTAAGAGAACTAGGGAATTGCATTAGCATTATTATTATTTTAGCATATTATTTTGAATTATTATCAGACATGATTTACATTACATGAAATTTAGACAATAAAATAAATAGTATTCATACTCATCTGATCTGAAATTATATTTTAAAGCAAGGAAAATTGAATAGTAGGTATCTTTCCGTTTTGTTTTCGGGACTCTCCTAAATATCCCATTTATTGCAGAAACATCCCTAAAAGTCAAGCGGGAGTGTAATTGGACATGATAATTAGACATGATAATTAGACTGATGCTGTGACATGTTAACTGCTCGAGGCGTGAGGTTAAACACCTGTTAAGCATTTCCACGCGCGAAACATCTGCTTCACATCACACACATCCACTGCAATCGAGTCCTTCACGGCCGCATTACTGATGCTCGAGCAGGTAGAGATTCACCAAGAAAGAAGGCGCGGGAAAAAAGCCCGCGGAGCAAAAGCACGTGTGCAGACTTAAAGAAGCGAAAATATAATTTAATTAGGAGATAAATGAACGTCTCGCAGGTGGACGATTCTGACCCGCGAGACTGAAGTGTCTGAAATGCCAATTTTCTTTCATTAAACGTGAAATTTGATCTAGAACAACAACTGGCTCATGTCTCTGCGCGGGAAAATGATTGCCCTGATTACGCCGCCATTATGTGTGACAGGCGCGCTCTATTAGCGTGTATAAAGAAATTGTCCTTGACGTCCAAAATTTGACCAAAAATACACAGGCATTCGCGGGATAGTAAAAAACTACTTATGTAGCGGGAAATTGCGAGGCCATCATGTTAAAGTTGCAAATCCTGTCAAAATATAGACTAGTGAAGCAGCCTGTGCCAACATGACAAATGTCACGCTTGAAACACTGAACATACATGTCACACAACCGAGCGATTCATTACATGACGACACAATCACACCCAATAAAACGTCAAAAGCTTTAATTCGAATTTACATTATGACGTCACAGAAAAACGTTCCACAAAGAGCTTTTTATTTTCAAATTCTTTACCATCGGTGTACTAAAACATGCAAACAAATAAAGCGATATAAAACACCAAGAAATGTATTAATCTCCACAGAAAACAGGCTACGTCTAGACGAGAAGGATCTGAACCGAATAATCGCTGAATTTCGTGTGTGCATGTGATCATTTCGATGCCAATAGCGTTTTGAGTGGCAAAATGAAGCTCCATCTGCGAATGATTTCCAGATCAGCCCGTTTGTGTTTGAGACTAAAGCTTAAGGCCCTGCTCTCTCTTTCTCTCTCTTTTTTTCTTGGTCATTACACACATTTTCCCGGAAAGTTGAACCGTCGGACTCGCTGCATTTATGCCGAAGAATGTGAAGAGGCTCGTGCTCTTCTTTGGACGCATCACTCTCAGCACATGCACGCGCTCTCTGAGAAATAACTTCAAAATATGGACCATCAATTCAAAGTCTTCAAACGCGCTGGCCCATGTTAACCCAAAACAGATACACGCATAAGGAAAATACTCATGTTAAGAAACGGAATTGTACTTTTCTGAAGTCTCTCGATAGGCCTCATTATAACTTTTGTTGGCATCAATGGATTCAAACCCAACAGCCAGGAATTAATGTGGTGATTATTGTCAAATATTCATCTAATTTCCCAGCATAAATCGTAAGTGTGTCATTTAAATCCAAGAACTTTCCACCTAAAAACCGCCAACAAAGCAACTGGGATGAATCCTGACGAATATTTTTAAAGCTAAATAATGCGCTCATACAAGCCTTATGTGACTCATATAGCAGATTAATCATTTCTTGAAGCAAATAGCGTGCATTTTGAAAATTGTTGCCTGTCTAACAAACTATTTTGTATTATATGATTTCTGACGTTTACCGCAAGCGTTCATTCGTTCATTTATTTGATGGTTTTCGGTGTTGGAGCTCAAAGACTGAAGGACTAAAAGTCCTGATGTTTCGCAATCATCTACATAAACACATCAAATGTGTTCAAACACAGAAACTACATGTGCATGACTCATACCTGAATCCTCGATCCATCTGAACAGATGTTGAGGGACAAGCAGCGGTTTGATGAGTTTCCCTTCATCCTGTTCATATGATTGACATGGAGTTTGACTGAGAAGACAGAGACAGTCCTGAAACACTTGATCATCTCCACCTGCTCCTCACAGCACCAAACTCTGAGAATCAGTGATGCTTTAAGAGTTACCGTGTGTTCATTTTCAACTTGAATGCAATAAAACACCATGTAGAGCCCATCATCATAATCCAGGCCTGTACTTCAAAGAAGTTAATCTAGGGTGAATTCAGGGTGATTGGGACACTTTTTGCCTTTGAGATAAATTGGAAAAAGTGTCCCAATCAAGCTGAATTCACACTATCTACTTATTATAAAAGCGCATGTTTGTGTTACTTTAAATATCTAGGCTACACGTTATTAGTGCAAGTTGCGGACACTTAGATTTTTTCCCCTTTAAATGTTTTTGTTTTTATCTGTTGTTTGTTTTATATTGAGTCTGCAATGATTTCCTCTGCTTCATATTTCTGCACATGAAGGGTTATTCTACTAATCACTCGATTTCGGAAATGCTAAATCATATGTCAGAATAACCGCAATAGATCAAGCGAAATGCAAGCACCATTTTCATCAAAATATAATTCATACATTTATATACAAAATAAGTAATTGAATTAGCTCTGTAATTATAGTCAAGGATAATGAGTTGTGAGGAGTTCAGCGAGGCTCGCGAGGCCTTGCTCTGATCGCGCGCATAAATCAAAGAGTTTGAAACGCGAGACAAAACAACATTAAAGCAAAAACAAACCACATTTATTATTATTATTGAGCATATCGGTTTTTATTATTTGCACTGCTTTATTTATAATCTCAATGCTTCATTGTTATGTATTTCAATAATTCCAATAGTCCACTCGTTCTTACATTGATTTGTCTCCAATAGACTATAAATGTCTCATTAAGGCCTTTACTTTTTATGATGATCTGAAGCATCTTTAACACAATCTAGCAGCAGATTTCATAAAATAACACAAACACATGAAAACGCTCAAATTCCGTCTAAATGTGTATTAATCAGTTTCGCGTGGCATTATGACTTGTCTTTGCCGTTTTGTGTCTAATAATAACACATTTTTATGACTCCATTGGGCTCATGATGTCACGGCTCATTAATTTCATGCTCTTACTTCGAGAACACAGAGAAATGACATCTCATAAAATGTGAGAAACACGAATGAAATTATGCTTCATACGTTTTAATGCTTTCATTAAACAAAAACACGTTACACTAATATGAAAACAGGTACATGTCGAGTAAATTCCACGGCTCACTCAAAGAGTCCAACAAACGTTCGACAGATCAGTATTTTCCTCTGATTTTAATATTTTGAATCGTGAAGGGCGGGAAAGTGCCAGTCTTACCGTTACCTTAAAACCGCGCGCGCGGTAACGACATCATCATCAAGTGCTGTTTTCCGACCAGAAGAAAGAACATTTTGCTAAAAACATTTTCCATACATTCTGAAATAATAAAATCCTAATAGTGTTTTTATAGGAGCAAAACTGATATCAGTCCTTGGAAGAGGAAGAAGAAGAAGAAGAAGAAGGCAGTTCTGTGAATAAATCTCCGTTTGTTTTTTTGGCTCCTCAGTAAACGACTGTCTTTGGTAGAATAAATACGTGCGCGCGCGCGCGCGTGCGTGCGTGCGTCCGGGTGTCACTGGTTTCCAGCGCAGGAGGAGGACAGGCTCCAGGCGGGCAGGCAGTATGTGTACGGGTAATAATAAGACGAGAGCAGCGGCGGTCGCAGCAGTTCTCCGGGGCTGTACTGCCTCCGGTCGTCCCGGACCAGCACTTTCACGGCCACTTTCTTCGCCGCCGGCGCCGAGGCCAGCAGATCGGCCGCCATCTGACGCCGCTTAGTTTTGTAGCGTCGGTTCTGGAACCAGATCTTGACCTGCGTCTCGGTGAGTTTGAGAGAGGCCGCGAGGTCCGCGCGCTCCGGTCCGGACAGATAGCGCTGGTGATTGAAGCGCCGCTCGAGCTCGAACACCTGCGCGTGAGAGAACGCGGCGCGGGAACGCTTCTTCCTCTGCTTGGGCTGATCGCCGCTCTTCTCCTCGGTCGTGTTACAGTCTGGAGAAGAATCACAATCGCGTTACTTTTGTATAATAAGTAAGATTCCAAAGGGCGATGGAACCTTTCATTTTTTCTTTTCATTTTTTTTTAACCCTTTTCCACTTTAAAGAACCTTTAGTGGATCCCAATTAAGAACTTTTTACAGTAATGAATCAAGCAGCTGTTCTTGGAGCTCAAAGAGAACTTTTCACGGTTCTTTACTCACCGGACACGCAGTCGCTCAGGCCCTTGCAGTGCTCCGCCGCCGTGGACTCCTCCTGATCCGTTTCGTCCGCTAAATCTGCGTCTTTTTCGGGCTTCGCGTCGCTTTGCGCTTTGGTGTCGTTGTCCTCGCTCAGCCCGGAGTCCGAGTCGTAGTTCTTATGCTCTCTCTCATCGCTCCGGTCCGCTCCGTCCATTTCATCGAAGATTTTCCAGCACGCGCCTTTCGAGAAACACACATCCAGCTCGTTGAGATGCCGAGACTCCTCTTTTCGGTTCAGAATGGCTTGGATGGAGAACGGCATCAGAGAGTTGCTGCGCACAGCCATTTTAAGCAGGAAAGTCACTGTCGATCACACAGCAACGGGGTTACGCGCTCCAGATCCGGATCGAATGGAGATTGAGCCCCGTGGCGGCAGTTCGGTCGCATCGCGCCGCGCGTGAAGGGAGTTTCTGTGGATGCGCATCCACGTCGCCAGAGCGCGAGTGTGAGTGAACACACAGAGCTACTATCCACTTCACCTGCGGCTGACACTGACCCTCAACGCACTCCCATTGGTCAGGCGGCCAGCTGTAGCGCGTTCTGATTGGCTGCGCGGGATTTGCACATATTTACAGCAGCAGGTCAGAACACCCAGAACGTCTTAAACTTTAACCCTTAAACACCCGAGGAGAGAAAGAAAAGATATCAATGACCCTTTAAAATCACACTGACGAGCTGATGAAAACAGAACGCGCAGAATCATCATCATTCCGTTTTTACGGAGCAGAAAATAACGGCAGCTCGATAATAATCGCGTTCAGTAACATCACATAAACATGCCGCTGCTTTATAGTGTGATTTTATTCTCAGGTCAAGTGGATTTAAACCTGTAAGTACTTTCTGTTCGCATTTCATTAATTTATTATGGCTAAAGGCGCGTGTCTTTTATTTAAGGTAGGGTTGTTAATTATTTAGCGTATCTTTTGATTCGTAAAAACACAGTCAGAATTAAACCGTTTAACCGATTTCGTCTGTGTGTATTCCACAAAAATAAATAAGTAAACTAATTAAAAATTAGTAGAATAAAATAACTCGTCAAATTAATTTCGACTCGCGAAATATTTGAGCGTGTTTTTGTTCAGAATGAACGAGGCCTAAAAACGCTACAAGGAAAATATGAATTTTATGAATATGCGTCACACTCACATTTTTCAATTTAACAGCGACAGCACTAATAATAATAATAAACCGGACAACAATTAACAAACGATCCTTTCTTCTTTTTCGATTTTTCTCTTTATTTTTGAGGCTGTTTCCCGCACTTTCCTCGTTAAGTGTAAGTTTAAATAATTAGATTTTCTTATTGTGATATCGTGTTATATATATGATCGACAAAAATCAAATCTAACTAAACTGTTAATGTGTTGTTTCAGTAAATTAACGAATAGCTGAAATTAATAAATTTAATAAGCGCGTTTATTGAGTGTTGATGGGAAAGTATCACATGTAATAACTTTAATTCATTGATGCCGAATAATAAATCATGTTGTTGGACTTTGAGGGTCACAATGTGTTTTTATCGTGTTGTGAAGTTCGAGTAGCTAAAAAATCGATTTCCATAAAAAAAGTAGGGAAAATATAATTGTTTAATAATATTTCCGGCGATCATATTTTAAATAGTTTTCCTTCGGTTTTGTCTAATCGAGAATTACGAGGCTAAACATATTTTTCAGTAGGTTTTTTTTCTTTTTTTTTACCAAAGCGTCATAACAGAAAATATAGTTTCTGCCGCTTTATTTCACTTTATTAAATCAACACAAATTACGGCTGCATTTTAATATGAAACGATCAAATAGGCTACTATATATAAGACGAAAAGCGTATAGCCTTTTTTTAGTTAATAATGTAACTTCAGCAGTGACTCTATTACAGATTAATTCATCATTTACACGCTCACAAATTTAAATAATATAAATTGTATTTTCCCTCGCATAAAAGCGTGTAGTTCGGTAAACATGATGTTTACAAATGATTTTTGGTAAATATCAGTAAGGGAAGACAACTGAACTCCAGCGCGCGCGTCTCTCTCTCCATCTAGCGGCCACGCGCCTCACTCACGCGCGTTCCTATCTGTCTGATAAAAGTGACACGAGTATCTATCAGTGCGTTCACGCGTGACTCTGCAGATGCTCGCGATCGAGGGATCACCGTGGGCGTGCACTTGGCACGCTCGTGAGGCATAAATTGCGCGTGCATTCAGATGCCTAATGAAAAAACGAACGCGCCAAGCGTAATAAACTTCAAAACTGCAACTCGTTCCCGCTGCTTATATGTGTGTGTGTGTGTGTGTGAGATGTTTAACAGCATCTGACAGCCCTTCAGAGCAGAGTTTGTGATGAAACTCCCACACATGCTGGAATCTACAGGACCAACATGAGGAAAGCATGGCGTGACACGGATGACAGCAGCTCCCGCGCGCTCGTTCATGCCAGTAAAGAGTTTCTTTCTGTTTTCCTGAAACTCATGTGCAGCGATGAGTCCCATCGAGTCCAGATGCGCGTGACCCGAGCGGACAGAGAGAGAGAGAGAAACACTGTAAAACACTGAAGCTCGTTTCGGGCACGAGCAGTAAAAACTCACCTGCTCTGAGTCTTAAAACATCAATGACTGAACACTGATCTCTGATCTGCTTCGACACATCAGTGTGTTTATAATTAACCCAACGCTCCTCAGTCCCTCAGACACGATCATCCTGAATGCGACTGTTAAGACCCAAATAATAATGTGAAAAATGGAAATTATAAATGTGTAATAGTTAGATTTTCTACATGACATCATTGCGTTTTTCTACTTAACTGTAGCACTGTTAGATATATTTTATTCATTTATTTAATTTACTTGTCAAATAAGTTCAGTTTCAAATATTTATTTAAATCAATTTTATTTATTATAATTCAAATATGTTTAATCAGTTTGTTTTAATATATTCATCATAATTTATTATGAATGTATTTAAGGTTATTTTATTCAAATTTATTTAGTTTAATATTTTTACACTGCTTTTCATATTTATATTTATCAAAATAAATAAAACTTTATTTAGTTTTATAAAAGTTCTTTATTTTGTTTATTTAAATAAAATGAATTATTTAAATTCAATATCTTTATTTAAATCAATGTTTATTTATTTTAAATATTTTTATTTATGTACATATTTTATTTAAATCAAACGTGTTATTTGTTTAATCAGTNATTATTAATTGAAACAAAATATATTTAATTCATTTTATTTTATTCACATTTTAGTTTAATTCATTATTAATTTATTTTTACATTTTTACACCGCTTTTCGTATTTTTTTATTTAAAAATAGTTTTATTTAGTTAATTTTATAAAATTACTTTTATGTAAATCAAATCATTTTAAATGTTTTTATTTATGTAGCCTGTCTATTTTACTTAAATCAAATTCTAATTATTTTACTTCAAAAGTGTTATTTATTATTTATTTAAATGTTTTAATCCAACATACTAATCAATTTTTTTTTTAATTATTATCATTTTTTATTATTATTTCAGTCAAATTTATTCAGTTTAATCTCTCTCTCTTTTAATTATTATATTTCCTGCTTTCCTCTAATCTTTTCCCCGGACCTGATTGAAAGCCTCAGGGCTTCACTATGGCAGAAAACAGGAAGGAGAAGAGAAGGAACTCTTTGAATGTGGCGCCACCTTGTGGACAATCACAGGAAATGGACAAAGGAAGGATAGAAACAGCTTCTGTCTCGATTTTAAACGACAACATTTTACATGCATTATTCGACCAATGGAGGATATTATGATGCAGATGTTTTTAATGCTGTTTAATTTCTGTGTTGTTTTAGTTCTTTCCTTCCAGCAGGATATTATTGTAAAGAGATTTTTAATATCTAACAGCTAATTATAACTACAGATTAACACCAATTTGAGATGCAAAATTAATTATATTTACAATTATGCAGTTATGTACAATTATACAGTGTTGTGTTCTGAAAAATGTACCAAAATGAGTGAGTTTGTGTTTAAAATAAGAACAAATATCTGATAATGAGGTCAAAAACTAAATCTTTTCACTTTGAATTGAGTTCATTTTTCTGACTCCATTAGCAGATATTCTTGTTTTAAGCTCAAACTCACTTCATTTTGAGCAATTTTTCAATAATATCTTCAGTCATTTCTCTTCTCCAGGAAATGTTTCTTGATTTAAGAATGTTTAGATAATTGTGCTGGAAAACGAGACAGAAACACTGAGGAAGAACATCATATTTTGCAGTGTAATTGCTTTAGGAATCAATGTTCATCTCCCAAAGGGAGTTTCAGTCGGATTCAGATCACTTCTGTAACACTGGTGTGTGTCTGAGGCTTTGAGAGCCGGAGGAACGACAGAACTAGTTAGTGGCGAGTTTAAAATGAGCTGCATGAAGGAAATAACTGAAGGGAACATCTAAAGTGATCGAATTCAACCTCCTACTGGAAGAAATGAGCTCGACTCTCTAAAACACACACAGCTGTTTCCTGAGCGCCAGATTAACATGTCCAATAATACATGAGCGACGGAATAAACTGTTCTTAGTTTAACCACAGAAATAAAAGCCTCTCGTCTGTTCTTTCTCTCCCTCTCTCTCACACACACTTTTAAACTTAAATCCGTCTCAGTCTGTTAAAGTTTCTCTGGTGAAAAAAAAGCCTAAATGTCAAAAACCTTAAACTTTTTCAACAAAACATTTTTTTTTTTTTTGATCTACGGATGATGTACGTCTATATTATAAAACTAAAGTTAATTAAATGGTAAAAAACATCTCACACAAAACAAAATATAAAAAACACCACAGATCAGATCTCGATCAATACTGGAATTTATAATAAAAAGGTAAAAATATAAAATGGAACAATAATGACATTCACAGAATGAGCATCTTTATGGTGACAGAAATATGACACACACACACACACACTCATGGTGTAAAACCTGCATTTTCTCATAAACAACAACAACGTTTATGAATTGAATGACACACACACACACACACACACCGTTTCTCAGCCACTCACAGACTCTCAAACACTTTCTGACCTTAAAACTACTAACAATCATGAACTTGATGAGACCAAACGAAGATCTGTGATGCTGATTCATCGTTTGGTTCTTTTTGCAGACGCTTCGTCAGGTTTCTGCCCTCCGCGTGTGCGAGAGACCGGAGGACTCGTGTCGCGCTTCCGTCCTCTCACCGATCTGAGACAGAAAGAGAGAGTGAAAGAGTTTAAAAAGCTTGCAGGTTTTAAGTTTCGATAGTTTCGCTCAAGACAGAGACGGACCGTGTGTTCGGGGAGTTTTCCTCTTTCCCGCTGAGTTTACTCAGAGCTCGAGTGGACGGTTTGCTGGGTTTATTCCTGAAACACACATGACAGCAATGAGGAGTGATTCATTGATGTGAACATTGGCGTGTCTGAGGACCCGTCCGTACTTCTCTGCCTCCAGACGGGACGCGGCGCGGGTCGTCGCTCGGGGTTTGGTCTCTTCTTCGTCGTCCTCCTTTTCTCCGTCTCTTTTCTCTGATGCTCCTGTATCTGTGAACGAGAGGAACAGACTGAAAATCCTCCAGAACAATGTGGAGATGTTTACAGAAAAACTGTGGAAAATTAATAAATAAATAATAAAAAATAAGATTAAAATAAGAAACATTAGATTAAAACAAACAAATGAGTAAAAAGATAGAAAACTAAAATAAGTAAATCAATAGTACTATAACAGTATTACGAGTAATAAAAAACAATATAATCAGTAATTAGATTAAAATAAATAAACAAGTAAAAATTATAAAGTAAATACAAATTGGAAAATGAGTAAATTAATAAATATATTACTATAAAAGTAATATAACAAGAAAAACATGTAATCATGTAATCAAAAATTAGATTAAAATGAATAAACATTAGTTAAAAACATAATATGATTAAAATGAATAAGTAAATGACAGTAAAAATAAATCAAAATATTTGATTAAAATAAAGATTAAAACAGATTAAAATTAAATAAATGAATAAAATATAGATTAACCTTAAATTAATACTGTACTATAACAGAACTATATAGTAAGAAAAATGTGATTATACAATTAAAAATTAGATTTAAATAAAATAATTGATTGAAATAAATTACATTAAAATAAATAAATAAAT
>RJVU01008195.1:76344-94763 GCA_003731715.1 Anabarilius grahami | reverse complement strand
CCTCTGTTTGGGTCTTACATAAAAACAGCACGTTGTGTTAATTAGGTGCTTATTTTTGATTGACATCGCACATTGTAGCAAAAATGATAGTGCTTTAACAACAGTTATTAGCTGAATATATTTATAAACAACAAATGACATTGAACATGATAAAGATGTAATGAAGACCAAGTGAAATATCTTCACAATCCTCTATGATGTCTTTATGTCCATCATTATATGTGAGGATCAGTTTCTCTCTGCAGATGATGAGGTTGTGGGATGTGACAGCATCTGAAATAATTATTTTATGTATAATTATTTTTTAATTTCATTAACTAAGATTTTATTTTTCAGTAATTCCTTTAGAAATGCACAGAGTTTGCCATCATTCTTTGAGTGTGCTTTTATCAGTTGAAATAAAATAAAACGATTGACAGTTTGGTCCACATAGACTTGTGTTTCACTGAATGTGTGAAGAGTTTTGAAAATGTAAACTATGAAAAACTATAAAACTCTGATCAGTATGATAATGTGCACCGCTGTATTTGCATCAGGGCTGTGATATATACGAGTGCATGTGCTGGACGCTGTCAGAGATCTCTGAAGAACATCTCTGAAGTCTCATCAGCTCTACATTTACAGGTGATCCTTCACAGGTAAGACATGGTACAATATTTCAATACTTCAGACAAGGTGTCTTATTTCTCATTTTATATTAGGAATGTTTTTTTTCAAATTTGTGATATAAATGATTCAGTCATTATATAATATGAAGCAAAATAGTTCCATAAAGTAGAATTTATTGTATATTTATTATGAGCAGTGTTGTGGGTAATGCATTACAAGTAACATGATTTATGTAATCATTTTACTTTTTTCAACTAACTAGTAATGTAGTGCATTAATTTACAACAAAACAAAGGTACTTTTTCGAGTAAGTAAAACAAATGATTTTGTTTTCCCATGTATTGACTGACAGCTCTGTCCTCATGTTGAAAGAAATCAGAAATAAAGTGCAGAGGTGTTTTGTGCGCTGTGTGAACATGAGTATTGTAGTTCTAGACTAAATGTGAGCATTTACTCATCTCACTTGTACAAAAAAAACAATTCAGTATTCCTCAAAATGAATGAAAACATGCAAACTCTAAATAATAAGCAAACCTGCAACAAATAAATGTTAAATAATACAAATATACTTTATGTATTTAAATCTCACTTTATTAAACAATGACTTTGCTGCTGACCTTCAGTGATCCAATTCAACCATACTTATAAATAAAAATGGATGAGTAAAGAAGAGTACTGAACTTCTGCGTTTCAGCTGAAAGGTTTGAGCGGCGCCCTCTACTGTACAGGTGTGAATATGCATTTCATTCAGCCTGAGACTTCATTGCACGTTTATTCTGAAAGGGCCTCACATTTACCCCATTTTTTATTTGTGTGTTTTATTTATTTTGTTGTTTTGTTGTTGTTGTTTTATTTTGTTGTTGTTGTTGTTAAAAATAAACAAGTCTATCTCAGGTCAGAAAAACACAAAAGTAACGCAACAAATTACTTTCTTAAAAAAAAGTAACTCAGTAGTACAATTAGTAACTGTTTTAGGGAGTAACGTTCCCCAACACTGATTATGAGATATATATTTCTGTTCTTTTGTGCATGTTTTGCAATATGCTCTAAGAAGTAAAATGTTAAAATAACTAGTAAAGTAACTGTTTTGGAATGCTTACATCTCTGATCATATCATGAGCGTTACTCATAGCAACACCGACTCTCTACAAATAAGGAAAAAAACAAAAACAAAAAATTTTTCAGTTTATTTTAATTTCAGGTACTGTTGTAATAAGTAAGAAAATGATTACATTATCACAAAAGTTGTGTGTTTGGTCAACTGGTCTTTTGTATATCAAAAACTTACAGTTATTATATAATGTGTGTGCCAAGACCTTGATCATTTCACAAAATATACCAAAGACATTAATTAAACGAGTAATAATTGGTTAATTTCCAATCATCATCCAATCTAAAAGATATTGTGCAGTAGATGTCAAACCATGACAAACTCCAGTATCAAAAGTGTCCACTGCAATTCTCAATGGTAATGTTCATCAGTCTCATCTTCTCATGTCTGTTTGGTGATGTTCCACAGATATTGTGACGGACGGTGATGATGGGTTTCAGCGTGTTCATCATCTTTGCTCTGCTGCAGATCCGTCTGCTGAATGCTGGGGGGAATCCAGAGGATCTTTCTAACATTGAAAGCACTGGTATGTTCACCTTCAGTTCTGGTGTTTCAACAACTCCTAAACTAATCCATGTGTGAGCTAAACTTATTTATAATTATTGTTAATAATCCATAAATAATCAGTCTTGGGTTTGTGTATTTCTTGGATTTGTCTTGCAGACTCTTCTAATCACCATCAGCGTCACGCTCGTGGATTGTCTCTAAAGAAGCTTTTTGCTGGGAAAGATAAGGACCCGATTCTTGACCCAAACACTTACTTGGAGTTGGTTGACTCAAAAACTCCACCTGAAGATGCAGTTAAAGTTCCCAGTGACTTCAATAATTACATTATTCTAACTGGGAAATGTAATGATGTTAAGTTAGAAATACTTAATAGCCAAGCTGCTAATGATAAGGAACGTCGATTTCTGGTGAATAAAGACAACTTTGAAGATTTACAGTGGAAAACATGGGAAGATATAGAGAGTAGCTAGACTCCATTTGCCCCAGTATGGATTTGTAAACGTTATTACATTGCTAAAGATGAATCTGGAAAGCCTTCTTTGACCAAACAAATAGATAAAAGTAAAGAGGAAACTGAATATCTCACCAAGTCTCATAAACGAAAGTAAGAAAGTATGAACGGGTGAATTAAATCAGAAACGAATTAGGGCTCAAAGAACACAGGCAAAACAGACATTTCCCTACTCTGAAAATATTCAGAGGACATTGCAACGCAAACTTGTACTCTGCACTTGTAAGTTAAGTCAACTGTGTCCCAATTCAGGGGCCAGCACCCAGAGAACATGAACCTTCACTTGATTTGACTCTATAGCTGTGTCCCAATTCAAGGGCTGCGGACTTTGAAGTCGAAGTGGAGGAAGGTCTAACTAAGGTGCAGGGTTGCCAGGTCTGCGCAACAAAACCATCCCCAAAGTAGCGTAATTCCAGACGTGGCAACAACGAGCCGAGCGTCGTTACATGGCTAGTGGCTGTTTGACAGACAGCTGACAGCTGATGTTTGTGTGTACATTTTAAAAAAGGGAAAGGGATGCAGAAAAGTATTATTACTTTCTATTGGGTTTTGACATGCTTCACTGCCAGCGACGACAGGACACTGGACCATATGAACAGGTAAAATATGTATGGTTTAACTGTGTAATGTCACTTTTATATTGTTAGCAACTATTAGTTAACCTTGTTTGTTTTTTTATGTTAAATGAAATGTCAATATTTTGTTTTATATGTTTTAACAAGGTTAACTAATAGTTGCTAACAATATAAAAGTGACATCACACAGTCTGTCAAACAGCCGCTAGCCATGTAACGACGCTCGGCTCATTGTTGCCACGTCTGAAATTGGGCTACTTTTACACTTGTGCCGTGATTACGCTACTTTTGGGATGGTTCTGTTGTACAGACCTGGCAACCCTTCACCTCAGTTAGACCTTCCTCCACTCCAAAGCCCCGCCCCTTTCATGCACTTCGAAGTGCGCGGCCCCTGAATTGGGACACAGCTATAGTGTCAAATCAAGTGAAGGTTCATGTTCTCTGGCTGCTGGCATTTGAAGACAGATAACTTTACTGAAACAGACATGTAAGTACATTTTTCATAGATTTATTCATCTTTAATAACATTCAATGTATAACAGTTTTAAAAATGAAATTAAAGCAATGAAAGTTTGTGATTGTTTGTTTCGTGATCTCACTGAAAGTACATAAGTCTTCCCTAAAGGCAGGAACACACCAAGCCTACTTGACGTGCTACTTGGGTCGGTTTGGTGTGTCAGGCCATCTTTGGACCCAGACGCTGCCGACCTGAGCCAACCCCGCAGTCTGCTTTAGTTGCCACTAGTTCGTCGGCGTTGAGTTGGTGTGTTCCTGCATTAATCGGCCTATAGCTGGTCTGCTGTTTGTTTGTTTTTCAAGAATCTTAAGGACTTCAGCTGTATTTTCCTAAATTTCACACATCACAGTATATTTTGTATATCCACCTGTGATGATGAACATGGAGGTTGTCATCACAGGAGCCTCAGTTTATGGTGTTATTGTGTATATTGATTTCTTGTTTATTTTGTGTCACGATTTGGATGTGATCTGTGTATGAAAACAATATCAATGTCTAGTGTTCAAAGTGTGTTTTGTGTATTTGAATACAAGAAAGGAACAGAGACTTTGATTTCATATTTCTTTTATTTTGAATATATGTAGATATGTATATGTTGAATATATGAGACTGTGATTATGTGTCTGAATGTGTATTTATAGAAAGGGGACAGAATTGTGATGTTTTATTTTAGCCATACGTGTTTAACTACCTCCATTAGATGGTATGATCCGCTAGTGTTTGGCGGGAAGAGCTGCTAGTTCTGTATGAGCATGCATTTACTCATCTCACTTGCAGTGAAATGCAAACCAGAAAAATTATGCAAACCTTTAATAATAATAATAATAAAACAAATGTACTTGATGTACATAAAACCACTTTATTAACCAATGTCTTTGCTGCTGATCTTCGATGATCCAATTCAACCATTAAAAAACCATTAAAATTATTAACTGGTTACTTTTTACAGTATTCCTATTCTTCTTTAATCCAGAATGGCAGCACAGCTGAAAGGTTTGTTTGAGCAGCGCCCTCTACTGTACAGGTGTGAATTTGTGTTTCCTTCAGTCTGAGGCAGGGTTAAACACAGGCAAAACAACACAGGAAATGATAATGCTCAGAAATGAAGCCTTTACTCACACACACACACACAGTTTAGTCCAATACTAAGTGCTAGTTCTCAGGTGAGTAAGACCTCCGGTGGCCAACTGAGAAATCTTCACTGGCGTTTGTGGGGAACAAATGAGTAATGCACTATTAGCATTCTAACTACTACCAACTAACAAGAAATTCTGATTAATGAATTGGCAGGTAATAGCGCTCAGTTGAATGTGGTAGTTCACTATTAGCTAATCAATAACTATTTTTTCATACCTCTCAGAGAACTACTAAGAACTTGTAATTTAGTAAAGACATTGTTAAAATAGTGAACATGACTGCAGTGGTTCAACCTTAATGTTATGAAGAGACGAAAATACTTTTTGTGCGCAAAAACAAAACAAAAATAATGACTTTATTCAACAAATCTGTCACTCCCGTCATTCCGAATGCCGACTCAGTATTGGCCGAAGCTGGTCACGTGAGCATGCGTGTGATTCTGACGCAGGAGCCTGCCAATAATGAGCCGGCGTTCTGACGTAAACACGGAAGCTCTGCAATGTAAATTTTATAGCAGAATGACAGGGGACAGACGAATTTGTTGAATAAAGTCATTATTTTTGTTTTGTTTTTGCGCACAAAAAGTATTCTCGTCTCTTCATAACATTAATGTTGAACCACTGCAGTCACATGACTGTTTTAACGATGTCTTTAGTTCCTTTCTGGACCTTGAATGATTGTAATTTCATTGCTTTCAATAGAGGATAAAAAAAACATCTCGGATTTCAGCAAAAACATCTTAATTTGCATTATGTAGATGAACAAGGTCTTACGAGTGTGGAACAACATGAGGGTGAGTAATTAATGATAGAATTTTCATTTTTGGGTGAACTATCCCTTTTATAATGCATTACTCATTTGTTCCTGTGCAGTTATTCATTAATGACAGAACAGTGTTCTAAAGTGTTACCACCTTTAATATATCTTTATATGATATATCGTGCCATTTAAAGAAATATATGTCATTTTCTCTTCTCACAGTTCCTGCTCTAATCATGGAGGCAGCAGATCTTTTATGTGATTCGCTCTTGCGCTGGCTGGAAAACCGAAGAGAATGTGCAGAAAAGCTGTTGGAACTGGCGCAAGAGCTGGAAAATGTTCATCAGGGCAGCAACATTGCTAAGTTTGTTGGAGCTGCTACGTCTGTGGCCTCAATATCTGGAGCAGTAGTTGCCACCATCTTCACAGGAGGTCTGGCCAGCCCTCTATTGGTTGCTGCAGCAACAGGGACTCTAGCGGGCACTGCAGTCAGCATCACTTCCCCAGTGGTAGAGTCAAGTATGTCCATCAGTACCTTTAAAAAAGCTACCGAATTAATTGAAAAAGATGCGAAGGTTGGGATGGGCATTCAGAAGCAACTGCAAGATCTGAAGGACAGGTGTCGAGGAACACAGCTCGGAGATCATGCTGATGAGTTGGAGTGTGAGGTGACCACTCAACTGATGTGTGCTCTGGCCAGAAGGGATAATACTCACGTACCCCTGGACTTTCTCAGAGGGTTCAACAGAGCCACGTTCTTTCGTCACCTAACATCAGGTGGAATGGATCCAGACAAGGCCTCGCTCTTTATTTGCCAAGCTCTGTGTCACAGACACGTCAGGCTCCACCGTCCACCAATCACAGCGCACTCAATCACCAGAATACTAATCACCGCCACCTGCACCTCATCATTGCACTCATCACCAGCACCATAAAGAGCACACACACACAGCACTCCATGTCCGGTCTCGTTTACACATACTCCCGTAAATGCTTACCTCAAGGACTCCCTGCAACACACTTACCAGGATCCAGCGTGTCTCCTTCCCTCTGTGTCTCCTGTCTCCTGTGTGTGAGTGCTCTACCTGTCTCCAGCGATCTCCAACTCCAGCGTACTTTAAGACTTCCATACCTACAAAGGATAAGGACAGTAACTATCTCCATTCTACTCATACATCCATCTCCGTTTACATCTCTGCTTACCTGATTACTGCTATATGCTCAACTGGTGTCAATAAACTCCCATTACCTGTGTACATCTGTGTCTGCCTCCTGTGTACCGTAACAGAAGACCGGACCAACACCGCAGACCCAGTATGAGCCAACCAGACCCGTTCCAAGCGCTGGTGGATGCGCTTCGGAGAACACTCACCACCAATCCACCGTCACCATCACCCGTCACTTCTCCCTCACCTGCACCAGCGGTAACCGCAGTCAGCACCGTCAGTTCTCCTTCACCGCCCGTATACGCCAGTCCCATGGCCAGACCAGCGCCCTACTCAGGATCGGCGGAGGACTGCAGCGGATTCCTGCTGCAGTGCGAACTGGTCCTGGAGATGCAGCCGCACCTGTACCCGAATGACACAGCGAAAATAGCGTTCATCATCTCACAGCTTAACGGCAAAGCATTAAAATGGGCCGACTCCATCTGGTCGCAACACGGTGCTGTCACTCAGTCATATTCCGCCTTCATTTCTCATTTCCGAGAAGTGTTTGGTAAACCCCTGACAGATTCCTCTGCTGGTGAGAAACTTTACAATCTTAAACAAGGAGCTATGTCTATCTATGATTATGCTTTGCAGTTCAGAACGCTTGCGGCCGTCTGTGGATGGAATGAACAGGCTCTGATTACCACCTACCGACAAGGACTGGAGCCTCGGGTGCGGCTGCAACTCGCTGCATGCGAGGACACCATCGGCCTAGAGAAGTTCATCCAGCATTCTATTCGCTGCGCCACCCGCATGCAAGCGTGTCTCCAAGAACATCAGGACCAGTTCCTTCCCATCGCATCACTCTGCCGATCCGAACCCGTCAGCTCCCCAGAACCAGCCAACGAACCCATGGATGTAGAGAGTTCCCGCTTAACTTCTTCTGAGCGACAACGCCGGCTGACCCTCCACCTGTGTCTGTATTGTGGAGCTCCTGGGCACATAATATCAGCGTGCCCCATTCGACCTCCACGACCCATGGTGAGTGCCATTATCCCTTCTCTCAAGAAGATGAAACCACTCTCCACGGTTGTCAATCTTACTGCCGCTGATGTTTCCATTACAGTGGTCGCGCTCCTCGACTCAGGGTCAGCCGGTAACTTCATCTCCGGCGCCCTCTGCCGGCAACTACGTCTCAAGACCTCTCCGTCTCCGACGGTCTACCAGATCAACTCCATAACTGGTAGACCCCTCAGCCGTAAGCAGGTCCGCAGGATAGGTGGGCCACTCAAGCTTCAAGTAGGACTACTACATCATGAGGAAATCCATCTGCTGGTTCTGGAGGATTCCACCGCTGACGTGGTTCTAGGGCGCCCCTGGTTGGAGCAGCACAACCCTACCATCTCATGGAACACCGGCGAGATCCTGAAGTGGGGCGAAACCTGTTTCTCCGGGTGCATCTCCGAACTTCCTGTACCACCACTTCCTCCTTCAGAACTCTCCCTTGGTGCCACATCCATCGAGAGCCCCGTAGAGAAACGTTCCATCGACATCCCCGAATGTTACGCCCCCTTCAGTGACGTCTTCTGCCCTCAGAGAGCCTCCAAGCTGCCTCCACACCGGCCATGGGACTGTGCCATCGACCTGCTTCCGGGTGAACCAGTGCCAAGGGGTAAGATCTATCCCCTAGCCATCCCGGAGGAGAAGGCCATGGAGGAATACATCAAAGAGGCCCTTGCTCAAGGATACATCCGCCCGTCTACTTCCCCTGCTGCTTCCAGCTTCTTCTTCGTGGCGAAAAAGGACGGAGGCTTGCGGCCCTGTATCGACTATCGCTCACTCAACAAGATCACCGTCAAGTTCCGTTATCCCCTTCCTCTCGTCCCAGCGGCCCTGGAACATCTCCGTGGTGCCACTGTGTTCACGAAGTTGGACCTCCGCAGCGCGTATAACCTCATCCGGATACGTGAGGGGGACGAGTGGAAGACAGCATTCATCACACCTACCGGCCACTACGAATACTTGGTCATGCCGTACGGCCTTGTCAACGCCCCCTCCGTATTCCAGGATTTTATCCATGAGGTGCTCCGGGAGTTTCTCCATCGGTTCGTCCTGGTATACATCGACGACATCCTCATCTACTCCCGGAGCCTGGCCGAACATCGCCAGCACGTTGCGGAGGTCCTCACCCGGCTTCGTCAATTCCACCTATTCCTCAAAGCAGAGAAGTGCTCTTTCCATCAGCCTTCCGTATCCTTCCTAGGATACAACATCGATCACAGTGGCATCCGGATGGACGAGAGGAAGGTGGAATCCATCACCACCTGGCCAGAACCCACAACCATCAAGGAATTACAACGTTTTCTCGGATTTGCTAACTTCTATCGTCGCTTCATCATGAATTACAGCTCCATCACCCATCCACTCACCAGCCTGCTCCGCAATAAGCCCAAGTCTCTGTCCTGGACTCCTGCAGCCACCAACGCCTTTCAGTATCTCAAGGAAGCCTTTACCACCGCTCCCCTCCTCGTCCACCCAGACCCAGAACTACCATTCGTCGTGGAGGTGGACGCCTCTACCACCGGAGTGGGAGCGGTGTTGTCTCAGCAGCAGGGGACCCCAAGTAGGCTCCATCCATGCGCCTTCTTCTCCCGCAAGCTCAGCCCGGCGGAAGTCAACTATGACATCGGTGACAGGGAACTCCTCGCGGTGAAGCTTGCCTTGGAAGAGTGGAGGCATTGGTTGGAGGGAGCTAAACATCCATTCCTCGTTCTCACTGATCACAAAAACCTTGAATATCTCCGTGCCGCTAAGAGGCTGAATCCAAGACAAGCTCGTTGGGCTATGTTCTTCTCACGTTTTCATTACACCATCTCATATAGACCCGGTTCCAAGAATGTGAAGGCTGACGCTCTCTCCCGTCTCTACGCTCCAGAGGAGAACCCGGAAGAGCCTGAACCCATCATCCCAAGTGCACTCATCGTCAGTCCTATCACCTGGTCAGAGGAGACCATTCCCTCCTCCAATGCCTCCACTAACCCTCCGCCGGGCTGTCCACCTGGCTTGCTGTACATCACTCGGACACGACGCACTCAAACCATCCACTCAGCTCACACGTCACTAGGCACTGGTCACCCGGGGGTCAATGATACCCTCTCGTTGCTTAAAGAACGCTTCTGGTGGCCAGGGATGGCAGCCGATGTCAGAAGGTACGTGCAGGGCTGCAGGGAGTGCGCCATCTCCAAGAGTCAACGCCATCTTCCAGCAGGCAAACTTCTTCCTCTGCCCGTTCCCAATCGACCATGGTCACACCTAGGAGTGGACTTCATCACAGACCTCCCAGCCTCTGACGGAAATACATGCATACTGGTCATCATTGATCGTTTCTCCAAATCTTGTCATCTCATTCCACTGAGGGGTCTAACTACAGCTATGGAAACCGCAGAACTATTATTCAACCATGTGTTCAGGTACTATGGCATCCCGGAGGATATAGTATCTGATAGAGGACCTCAATTCATCTCCCGAGTCTGGAAGGCGTTCCACTCGCTCCTAGGTGTGGCCGTAAGTCTGACGTCAGGATACCATCCACAGTCGAACGGGCAGACGGAAAGGAAGATACAGGAGATCGGCCGCTTCCTCCGTACCTTCTGTCATGACCACCAGGACTCCTGGAACCAGTACCTGGGTTGGGCCGAGTACGCCCAGAACTCCCTCCGGCAGTCTACTACAGGACTAACTCCATTTCAATGCGTACTCGGTTACCAACCCCCACTGTTCCCCTGGGACGGGGAACCATCTAACGTTCCTGCGGTGGATTACTGGTTCCGGGAGAGCGAGAGGGTCTGGGACTCAGCACACCATCAGCTGCAACGAGCCCTGCGCAGACGCAGGATGACAGCAGACCTTCGTCGCTCCAACACTCCCGTGTTCCAGCCGGGACAGAAGGTATGGCTGTCCACACGGGACATCAGACTGCGTCTGCCCTGCAGAAAGCTGAGTCCCAGGTTCATTGGCCCATTTCCCATCGTCAAGCAGGTCAACCCGGTCACTTACCAACTGCAACTCCCTCAAGGTTACCGCATTCACCCCACATTCCATGTGTCACTGCTCAAGCCTCACCACCCTTCTGTTTCCTCCACAGGGCCTGACGTGAATCCCGAGGAGCCCCCCCTTCCACTTCTCCTGGAAGACGGTACAGCCTATGAGGTCCACGAAATCTTGGACTCCCGGCGCCGTGGTGGTCTACTGGAATACTTAGTAGACTGGGAGGGCTATGGTCCTGAGGAGCGCTCCTGGGTTCCTAGAAACGACATCCTTGATCCCAATCTTCTTCAGGCTTTCCACGACAGCCACCCTAACAGACCGGCACCGAGGGGAAGAGGACGACCACCACGACGTCGGGGTCCTCGGCCCTCAGGAGCGGGCCGTGGGAGGGGAGGCACTGTCACAGACACGTCAGGCTCCACCGTCCACCAATCACAGCGCACTCAATCACCAGAATACTAATCACCGCCACCTGCACCTCATCATTGCACTCATCACCAGCACCATAAAGAGCACACACACACAGCACTCCATGTCCGGTCTCGTTTACACATACTCCCGTAAATGCTTACCTCAAGGACTCCCTGCAACACACTTACCAGGATCCAGCGTGTCTCCTTCCCTCTGTGTCTCCTGTCTCCTGTGTGTGAGTGCTCTACCTGTCTCCAGCGATCTCCAACTCCAGCGTACTTTAAGATTTCCATACCTACAAAGGATAAGGACAGTAACTATCTCCATTCTACTCATACATCCATCTCCGTTTACATCTCTGCTTACCTGATTACTGCTATAAGCTCAACTGGTGTCAATAAACTCCCATTACCTGTGTACATCTGTGTCTGCCTCCTGTGTACCGTAACACTCTGAGCCTCAGTAGTTCCACTGTGATCATGAGTAGCCTGAAATCATCTGCCAGACAAATGATGAAGAACATTGGACGCATTGGCATTAAAGCTGCTGTAAAACTGGGATCAAAGGTATTGGCTTTCTTTTCTCAAGCATTCCGTTTTAAGAAAATTGCAACTTTGAAAATCTCTTGAAGTGACATTTACATCTTACATTTACATTTAGTCATTTAGCAGATGCTTTAATCCAAAGCGACCTACAAATGAAAATAGTAGAAACAAATAGTAGAGTGCAACAGTACGCAAGTCCCAGTTTCACCAGCAAAATGCTCGTAAAACAGGAATTATTATTATTATTTTTTATTATAAATATACAAAAAGATGGAGAGAGAGAGAATATAAATAGGAAAAAAGTAAGTGCATATATTACTGGGTCAAGTGTTGACAAAAAACACTTGTTTTTAGCAGTTTTTTGACAATGGCTAGAGACTCAGCTGCTCGGATAGAGCGTGGCAGGTCATTCCACCAGCAGGGAACTGACCAGGAGAAGGTCCGTGAGAGTGATTTTGTGCCCCTTTGGGATGGCACCACAAGGCGCCGTTCACTTGCAGAAAGCAAACTTCTGGAGGGCGCATAAGTCTGAAGTAGTGAGTTTAGATATAGTGGTGCAGAGCCAGCGGTCGTTCTGTAGGCAAACATCAGAGCTTTGAATTGGATGCGAGCAGCTACTGGCAGCCAATGCAGAGTGATGAAGAGAGGAGTGACGTGCGCTCTCTTCGGTTCGTTGAAGACCAGTCTTGCTGCAGCATTCTGGATCAGTTGTAGAGGCTTGACAGTGCATGCTGGAAGGCCAGCCAAGAGAGCATTACAGTAGTCCAGTCTGGATAGAACAAGAGCTTGGACAAGAATTTGTGTGGAATGCTCCGATAGGAAGAGTCTAATCTTCCTGATGTTGTACAAGGCAAATCTGCAGGACCGGGCCATTGTAGCGATATGATCTGTGAAGCTTAAACAATCATCCATCACCACTCCAAGGTTCCTGGCTGTCCTGGAAGGAGTTATGGTAGACAACCCTAATTTGAATTGATGGTTATGATGAAGTGTTGGGTTGGCACCGACCACAAGCAGTTCCGTTTTTGCAAGGTTGAGTTGAAGGTGGTGGTCCTTCATCCAGGCAGAAATAGCTGTGAGGCAGGCTGCGATGCGACCAGCAACCGTCGGATCATCTGGTTGGAATGAGAGGTAGAGTTGTGTGTCATCAGCATCCCAGTGATAGGAAAAACCATGTTCCTGTATGACAGATCCTAGTGATGACATGTAGATGGAGAAGAGAAGTGGTCCAAGCACGGAGCCGTGAGGTACCCCAGTAGCAAGATGATGTAATTTAAGCCGGGTGCACATTGTGCGATTTATAATAGTCCTTTACGAATGTTGCTTGTCAGACTGTACGTTCATGATCCTCATGTCACACTGTGGGATCTCAGCTGTCATTTAAACTTTACATCATCAACCCATACACGTTCGGAGACTGTGAGCTGCATTACATGTGGGACTGAAATGGTGGCTAACAAAGAAATCTCTAGCGTTAATTTTGATAGAGGCTTGTCTTGAAAAAACAAAGACAATTTGAGGTTCGTCGTAGAAGAAGTCATACTGCAGGATTGTGCGCCAAATCTTCTGACACTGGCAGAATTACGTCAGAGGTAAAATTTGATCGCAACGGTCATTAATTGGATGTCAGTCAACATGTCAAACTAGCAATCAAAGACTACAGATTTTTGCCTAGGATTATAGGAATCTTTTAGGATTAGCAAAAAATTGTCTCAGACAACCAAATCGTGGCCAAGATCGCACAGTGTGCACCAGCCTTTAGACACCTCACCCCTCCAAGATACCCTGAAGGACCTACCTGAGAGACAAGACTTGAACCACTGGAGTATTGTTCCTGAGATGCCCTTCGACATGAGTGTTGACAGGAGGTTCTGGTGGTTAACTGTGTCAAAAGCAGCAGACAGATCCAGCAAGATGAGTACTGATGATTTTGAAGTTGCTCGTGCCAGTCTCAGGGCTTCAGTGACTGAGAGCAGGGCAGTCTCAGTTGAGTGGCCACTCTTGAAACCAGACTGGTTGTCATCAAGGAGGTTGTTCTGTGTGAAATAAGTAGACAGTTGGTTGAACACAACTCTCTCAAGTGTATTTGCAATGAATGGAAGAAGGGATACTGGTCTGAAGTGACTCAATATGAAATATTTACTGATATTGTGATCGTGACTTTCTTTCTAGGTTCTGGGTGCGATTGGTTTCGGCATCTGTCTGTATGACCTGATTGTGACGAGTGAAGCATTAGTAAAAGGCAATCGGGTCATGGAGGCCAGCAAGCTCTTACGAGATTCAGCCAGGGAAATACTGGAGTGCAGACAAAAGCTAAAGGAACAGCTGGATGCAATGCGGTATGATATTTTATTTTTTTTACTAATTTATATGTCTTAGTCAAAGCCAATACATATTATATTTGTCTGAGATTGTACAGAACTTCAATATTGAAAATGCAAACAATAATGAAGGTCTGAAGGTAACTGACTGACTCACAGTACAACTTTTCTCATTACAGTGAAATCATCCAAAAATTGTTCCGAATGAGGAATCTAATCAAGAACTTGGGGGGATATTCTCTCAGCCTGACTGAAGATGGACAGAACATAATGGCGTATATCACGGGAACATGTAGAGACAATGAAGTTGTCTCCTGGCTTCAGGGAGTAACTCATCAGATTGAATTTCTGAATCTTCTACGATTTTTTCTGGAGAATTTGGGTCCCATTCCTGAGGATTTGACAAGGCCTGATGGAGGTCACTCAGACATTGTGTTTGTGGGTCATGGCACAATTGTCGACCAATTTATGCCAGCAGGTGGCCTTGTGCCCACACCTAACATCATAGACACCATTCTTTACTCTCCGTGGAACTGCAGCATTGATTCCCGCGCTGCATTTGGAATTGCTCAGGGGAACATTCAAGTGACAGACAGAGAGTTTTACAATACAAGCAATGAGCTTTACTATGAGCCGAACCCTTTGCCAGATCGCTGGAATAGCATGCGAAGATCTCTCCACAACATCCCAGGGATCCTTCTATCCCCTGTAACCCCTGAAGAAAGAGCATGGGCCTTTTTTCACCAGTTTTGGATGAATAGAGGCATGGAAATAGACCGTGTTGTTATCCCATATGTTGTCCCACAAAATATGGTAGATGCATTTGGAGCGATCCCCCTGTACATGTACATATTTGTAACATCATTTATACTCATGCTCTATGGTAAAACAGCTACTGTGCACCTGGCTGCTTGTTTGGACCGAGACGGAAGTCCTCTTAAGCCAGTGGAGTGGAAAACACAGTATGCCTACACAAGTGATAGATCTGTTATGACTATGTACATGGATGATAGGAACATGAACTCTATGTTATTCAGAGCCTTAAGATCACTGTTTGACAGAAACCGAAGATAAATCACCTGAACAGCATCTGGGTCATTCCTGATATGTAGTACCATGAGCGACCCAGAGTGGAAAAAGAGAGCGAACCCAGAGCGACAAGCCCATTTATTCATGTTGGAAGAACTTAGATAAAAGAAGTGATAGTTTAGGTCTTTCTATCCCATCATATTTACTACTGCCATGTTTCAACCGCAACATAAAGATAAATAACAAAAAACTAACTTTTAGAAACCAATTCAATTCACATTTATTAGTCTCTAAGAAACTCAAGGAAATCGTCTCCACTCTCCCCTATTTTAATGTCTTAAAGACAAAGAAAGGAGCTTTTCATTGAAAGTTTTAATGCATAATGCAGAACAACAACAGGGACAGCAGCTTAGACAGCACTTATATTTTCTCATACGCACTTCCTGAACTCTCCTCATAAACCCTGTAAATGCTAGTGCAAAAGAAAAGAGCAAATCACAAGTATTACAAACAGACTGATGCACTACACTATAGTGCAGTGTTTCTCAACTGGTGAGTCGCGACCCAAAAGTGAGTCGCAAGACTGTTTTGAATGGGTCGCGGAGTGTGCTGTCAAAGAAACAACAAACAATGTAATTCTATGATTTTTCTGATGCGAGACATTTATTTTGAAAGACGTGCATGAAGCTTTTGACAGGCGCAGTTTAAAAGTGCCTGAGAAAAACGCGTTGTCCTGATAGAATATTTACGCTCAGATGAGATGTCAGGTTATACGTTAGTGTCTTTATTTTAATGTTGTTTTCGGAACTTGTTAATAAGTTTTAACTTGTTAATAACTTGTTAATAAGTTTTAAAAACTTTCCTGTCCTGTCAGCCATTATACTGTGCTTGTAGCACACCTTGTTCAATCGCATGCGCAAATGCGGCGACGCCCTGTATGTCACTTCAGTATTAATAAAGCGCAAAAGAAATTACGAGCATGCAACTTTGCAGTTATGTTGTCAATTATTAAGTCATGAAATTAGTACCAATAAATTACGTAACTGGTACTTTGTGTGTTAGCTGGGAAGGATTTACATGCAGGTATAATTGATATGACAATTTTATTAATCAGCAGCAGTTTCTGTTTCATTAACAGCTCAAGCTAGTATTGTGTATTTACCATGGTGCAGTGGAGGGGCGATGCAACTGGTGATCGATTGGATGCTGCTGACGGTGCTAGATTTCAAACAGTGTTTTGGGCGATGGATTAGCAACAAATGTAGCGTGGATGCAACTGTAAGGTTCCGCCCACTAGCCCAACGACGGCATCTAGTGGTATGTTCGAAGGAATTTCGCGTGTAAGTCCTCTGGCACTTCTGTAAAAATCATCTTAATTTAATACCACTTTGATTTCTAATTCAATATTGACTTCGTGATAAATTTAATCTGACTCCAATTATAAATGACTCTAAGTTTCAAAATTTTCTGATGTAACAGCTGATCATAAGATTAGTTGTGCTTTAATTTGGATCTGTGACTAATCTGGATCTCATAATTTCAGTTATCCGTTCATTATAGACCCATATCGCTTAGAAAAGTCACTTCGGCCATTTTAGTTCTTTTCACGATCACAAACTCGTCAGTTCCGGTCTTAGTCAGAGGGTGCAGAGTTTACTAATGCATTTGAGTCGAACCGCCACATGCTTGTTCATACAAAAATACAGTTTTCTTAGTCACGGTACTGCAACTTGCTAAGCCAGTTGATATACAAAAACCAAAAAGTCCTATGATGTGCCCACATGCTCCTTTCATTGAGCTTTTAGTTTGAATCTATCCTGACGCAGATTTGCGGAAATATGGACTCCAATAATCTACTGGTCATAATGATTTAGAGGAATCCAAGATAAATCAAGATTATCATTTATTGTTTTTGCCAGGCAGGATAAAACATCAATCAAAATAATCAAAAAGAATACATCACACAACTGATCAGCATAAAATACAAAATACAGTTCAAAACAAGATATTAAAAGAATTTCAAAGAGTCAGCATACCTGGCAAGTAGAGAGACACACAGCAATTGTGCGGGGAGCTCTGACTACAGATTCTTCCCTGAGTGGTTTGCCAAATCCCTTTAAATACCCAAATCTTAACAAAAGGACAGTAAACATTTAGCACCCAAATATTTATGCAGCTTTTGTTGGACCCTTTCTTGTGCCCCAAAGGGTCACACGCCTGGTTTTGGGGAACAAACAAATGGTTAATAAAGATCTTTATTGGGGCGTCTCCCACACCAGGAGAACAGGGTTTGTTTTCTTTATTCTTGTTCTTTGATGTGGGAGTGAAACCATCTTACCAGTCGCACCAGAAGTATTTACATTGATGTCACTTAAAACAACTAAGATAATACATTTGTGAGGTTTACATGGCCTGAGGGAAAGAAGAAGGTGTGAGGAGTCAGGAACTCAGCATGGGGGGGAAGAGAGGAGGTCGAGCTAGGTATCGCAGATCCTCGCTTCAGATTAGAGAGTTTTTATTGTTTTATTACAGGATAGGAATCTTGAATTCAGTCTTGTGAAATCCATCCTTACACAACTATCATTTTAAAGTACGGATGGAGACAGTGAAGGTATGCCTTGGCAGGATGTGTCAAGAAAAAGGACAGATAGGAGTAATTGCTCTGGAAGTTCGAGTTTAGGGTTGGAGGTGAGTGACATGAGCAAAAAAACAAAGTCAAGCATGAGGAGGGAGGATGAAGAAATGGAATGGAAAGTAATGGTAACATTCAAAAGAGAAGGGGTACATTTTCATCCATTAAAGTTGACAAAAGATATTGAAAAAGAAATGGGAAAAATAAAGTTAGTCAAATACTTAAGTAACTGGAGGCTACTGATTTTTGCTAAAGATAAGCTACAAAGAGATAAGTTCCTCCGTGCAGAAACGCTGAACGGAGAGAGAATCAGTGTTCATATACCAGGAAATGCAGCTAAGCTTAAAGACGTTATTTATGATGTACCTGTGGCAATGACAATGGAAGAGATAATACAGGAAGTGAAAGGAGGCAAAGTGATGAAGGCTACAAGATTACAAATGATAAGAAATGGGAAAAAGGACAGCTTGTCAGTTCTCCTTGAGTTTGAAAATGTTATGCCCAAGAAAATAAGAATGGGATACTTGAGTTATGATGTTAGAGAGTATATCCCAGCCCCT
>RJVU01008195.1:47218-58331 GCA_003731715.1 Anabarilius grahami | reverse complement strand
AATGCTCAAGATGAGCATTTATGGTTAAAATGTAAAAAAAAATTTAAAAAATATATAAAAAAATTAAAAATAATATTTAGAAAATGAGCGATGGTTTCTCTAGATAAGACTCTCATTCCTCGTCTGGTATCGTTTAAAGCTCTTTGAAGCTGCACTGAAACTGTCATTTTGACCTTCAACCGTTTGGGCTCCAGTGAAGTCCACTATATGGAGAAAAATCCTGGAATGTTTTCATCAAAAACCTTCATTTCTTTTCGACTGAAGAAAGAAAGACATGGACATCTTGGATGACATGGAGGAGAGTAAATTATCAAGACATTTTAATTTGAAAGTGAACTAATCCTTTAACATTTAAATGGTGGCTGTCATCTTGATGGATTTATTCAAACATGCATTATATAGGCTATTGAAGAACATTAAAAATTATAATGAATATGTAATATGCATATATTTAGCTAAATGCTCCTCTCTAGGGTTCATTTTTCTAGCTGACCAACGAGTTTGTTCACTGAATGTGGTTGTTCTGAGGTAAATGACGTTATGTTTGTTTACAAGCTGTTTTATTAACATCTTTACGAGGTTGAAACACTGATCGAGCGATTACCCAAGACATTATACGGATTTTGTTCAGTTGTACAGTATCTTTTAACATACCCTCAGATGTTCATGCATGTTTATTTCGCACTGTAACTAATATTAGCAAGGAAAAAGCAGAATTATTTATTTGAACTTTTGAATTAGTAAAATTGATTTGAAAATTAGTGTGAGCCATGTGCTTGATGTTTTTCTGCTCATTTCTTCACTGCGGGTTGCAGAGATGTTAGTTTCAGACATAGTGTTCCTGAGGCATGCAAGTCCAAGCGATTGCAGTACTTATGTCACAGAGACTATTATGTATGGAAGATTAGGAATGCAGGATTTGTTGTGACACCTTATAAACCGAAAGAATAAGGAATAGCATAAATCAATTGAATTAAAACATAAAAATGTGAAAGGAATAAATAATTTTAAAATGGACAAATGAGTAGACATTTAAAATTCTTGTTTTATGTTAAATCTTTGATTGTTAAATGTAAAAAATGTTCAATTAAATAGAACAATAGCCTAAATTAATAAATAGTAGACCTATATTAAAAATAAATAGACTTATGATATGAGATGGTTTATTCATTTGTTTAAAACATGGTTTAATAAAGCCAACATTTAAAAACATTTTGCCAGGGTTTTGTTTTTTCTTTATCCATTTGAAAATCTAGTTAAAATATGCTATTATAAACTTGTAGGGGCAACAAATCAACTTCAGACTCTCTCCCATGCCACTCAAAGTAGATATATATTTATATAGGGCTGTTATTGGACAGTAAAAACTTATTCTTATCAACTTATCCATCAAATTGTCATTTTCCTCTTACAGTCTTGTGAGTTAACAATAATACCTGACCAGTAAATTACTTGCTGAACAAAGAAAACATTTTGGCATTTGGCATTGGTTAATACCTAAAATGTAAATGTTTTACCTTATGAATAGAATTAAGTTCAATTAATTTTAAAATTTGTCATCAGAGTGTATGGAAACATGATTTATTGAAAATATAACTGGTTCTTAAAGGATTAGTTCAGTTTCAAATTAAAATTTCCTGATAATTTACTCACCCTCATGTCATCCAAGATGTTCATGTCTTTCTTTCGTCAGTCGAAAAGAAATTGAAGTTTTTGATGAAAACATTCCAGGATTTTTCTCCATATAATGGACTTCACTGGCCTCCAAACGGTTAAAAGTCAAAATTACACTTTCTTGCCCTATGCCTTCCCTATTCTACTTACGGAACAAACGTGGTGCCAGTTTAGTTTTTTTCCGTAATCCTTTAAGTCAATACTTTTTTTAATGGCTTGTCAACTGCGTGATTCTAGCCACCACCAGATTGTTGTCAGAGCTTGAGCTCTGGTCTATGACTGGAAAAATAATAGAGTTGTTGCAAAAGAAACAATAGTATACATAGCTTACATGTCGCATTAAACTGGCATATTTTAGAATGTTGTAGGCAATACAATTACAAGTAATCACAAGTTTAATCTTGTCTTGCCTGGATCTTTGGTGTAAACTCGTGAACGCCCCCCAAGAACACCTGAAAGCCCCCCTTTCAAAAATCTTGTTTCCAAAACCCCTGTTGTTCTCTGAACACCCCCGTTGAGAAACTCTACTTTAGAGCAAGACAACAACGCCTACTTTTCCTTCACCGCATCTTTGTCCCTGTGTCGATGAGCAGGAAGTGGATCTAAAGTAGGCATAGTTGTTTACGATAAGATTGTGATAATAACAAGATTGTAATGCCACGCAGACGTTGTGCTGTTCCTGCTGTGGAAAGACATCATCTTTGTATAGGCTGCCGAACTGTATGTCATTTCCATGTACTGAACTCTTATTATTCAACTATGCCAAGGTAAATTTAATTTTAAATTCTATGGCAGCTTTAAACACAATTTTTATTATTATGTATGTCATATTTATTGAAATAAAACTGAAAAAATAGACTTTGATTTTTAAAAAGAATAAGCTTGTTGATCTTTATTGTAGTTACATACAGACACTGAAATAAGTGGGGAGACCGGGGGCAATTCTAACAAATTTGGTCATGTCATCATTACTCAAAAACCTTTTGAAATATTTGGATACAATTTTTATGTCAGTAACTTGTATCTGTGTTCTACTTGTTAACAGTCACCAAATGTTTTTACAAGCAATGTTAGTCACAATATTGATTGAGACATTGGAAGTCAAATGTTACACCTGCTCCCACATGCGGGGATGATTATAACAACACATGTAATATCTTCATATAAACACCAATGACCACAATAAACTCCAGAGAATATAGATATAGTTAAAACTATTCAATATCCATTACATCCTTATTTTCCAGAACAATTAATAAACGCCCCTTGCTGTTTTCCTTGGTCTGAACCTGGACATGCGGTGAACAGAGAGTTTACAGGACCTACTCAGTAAAATAAATCCCTAGATTTAGAGGCAAAAACACTTTTCTTTAATTACTGGAATCTATCAGTCTATTTTGATGTCCTTACTAAGCTGGACACTATTTTGATGGTGTCGTGACTGAACCACCCCGTGACAAGCTACCCTGCTAGCTAGATCAACAAAGGTAATTGTTTGACAAAGACAGAATGTTAGACAGAATGGTCATCAAAACAAGACAGATTTACTTACAAATACATTAATGGTATGAAAAAAAAAATTGTACCTCAAAAATGATTTTTTGTAGAAAAACTTGAACACGCATGATTTAGAAGCTTGTCCTTTGGCATGCAGAGAGGGATCTCCACATAGCACATGCAAAATGAGTTTCATGGTTATATCTCGCTTCTGATTGGTATAAGTTGAGATGTTACAATTGACATGGTTAGGAATTAATGGTTTTTTTCATTCTCCCTTCTCTGACATCGGGATCCTTCAGTGTAGCAGATCTGATTCTGTACATAAGGAAGTTCACGCTGGAGACAGCAGGCCAGCTTCAAAACAGCATTTACTGATCTGAAACACACGAGACACTTGATAAGAGAAACATCTGTTGCTTCTTCAGTTAAACACAATACTGACTGGAAGAGGAGGGGGGAAATGTGCATCTTGCCTCGTCAGCGTCCATTCACAGTCTGACTGAAGCCTTGATGAAGCCTCGTTTAGGGGTCAAGCTGATGTAACTCACGCACTTCCCAAAAGAATAGCGCAACACAGATAAGCGTCCCCTTGGAACACAATTCGACTCTTCCCAACAGGCTACATATGCAGATTGTATATTATGAAGGTACACATTAGTAATTGTACAGTTAATTCTCTTATTGTATTCTCAGAAAGTTTTGGATTATTTTTCCTATCCCAAAATTTGTCACTGCCGAAACACCATAATAAATAATTTAATAAGAAGGGTTACATTGACCTATTAAGATTTTGTTTAAAAATACATTGTAAATATATTTTTTGTTATTTTTAAAAACATTTTCAAAGCAAAATCAATAACATTTACCATTTTAACAATATTTCTAGTGTAATTTATGAGATTTGTTGTGTTTTGAATCCAATCTTTCTTTGTAAAAGTCATTAAGTTTATCAAACTGATTTCAAAGTGAAGATTCATTAGTTTGAATAAACATTGAACCAAACACTATAATATACGGTGACCGGGGTGCTTCTTTAAGTGTACACAGAAAATACACATAGCGCACTCATCTTTGCATCAATAAAATGCACAACAATTTATATTTTACTACCAAATGATTTGTAATATATAATTAATTTAACTTACAGTCAAATGTTTTCCCTGATATCTTGCGATTTCAGGGCATGTGAGTTCCCGAACATAATGCATGATGGGATATGCTTAGCCTCAAATAGCGCTCAGAAGCGTATTCAAGATAGTGTAGGTCTAGTGTGCATTAAGGGCACTGCACTTGGGCATTTATAAGACATGGGACAGTCTTGTGCACTTACTTCCTGTCACGTGCACAAGCTCTTAAGTGGCCAAGACCACAAGTGTGGGTATTTGGACAGGGCTTGTGTTTATGTGTTCTGTGTCACATGTTCCTTTGTTCTCAGTTTTCCCGCCTCTTGTTAATTCCCTTAGTTAGCCTGATTTGAATTCATTAGTCCCAGCTGTGTCCTTTTTATTTGTTTGCCCCTCTGTTTGCCCTGTATATATTCCCTGTGTTCTCCCTCAGTCTTTGTCGGTTCTCGTCCATAGTATACGTCTGTATTTTACGTTTGTGTTTAATGGTGTTTCCCTTGTCTCCTGGATTATTATTAAAGTCTTCCTCCTCATCATGAGTGTTTATCCACCATAGCACATGACAACATCTTAGCTGATCATTCAATATACTTTATTTGACAAAATATCATGTTTCGGTCGTGACACCTCATGTCCGGTAGTGACAGTAATGTGTTGGTAGATTACAGGATTTTAACTCACATACTAAAACACTAATTAGCATTTATTTGCATAATAAAACATAATACAATTCTAATGATTTACATAACTGTACTAAATTTTATTTCCCCCAAATAAATTATTATGTGTTCCCTTTTGTCCCTGCCAAAACAATGATGTCACTACCGAAACAGTCACGACTGAAACGTGAAGTTTCTGTAGTGACAATTTTAGACACTTTTGAGCTGCTCAAAGATGATAATCAGCACATGGTTATCTAGCACAGTTCTGAATAGTTGAACACAAGTAAAAACTACATTTTATAGAATAACACACAAACTAGTTTGTTTAATTGCAGAAAAAGGTGTTTGTTAGTGTAGCGGCAAAACAAGCTTCAAAATTTTCCCTTGTGTCTTGGCCACTGTGAGAGGTGATGGTGCAATATTTCTGACACGTGGAAAGTAGCATAAATAGATCCAAAGAGGCTTGTTGATGTTTCAAACGATAACTGAAGTTTTATTAAACCAAAAATAAAGATGCATTGTAGCATAAAACAAACAAACAACTCCAAGGCTGCTTTCAGGCTTTCTCCATGTGCACGGTCAAAAAACTGTAAGCTCATGTACCAGCGCCCCCCTCCTGTCAGGGGAGGCATTACCTTTTAAACATTTCTGTCTCCTATAGAGGGCACTCAAAGAAATAAACAATTAACAATACAACAACAAAAATTATATTTAAATGAACAAATTGATAAAAATTAAATAAACTAGTAACTATGGCTCCTACAGTTAGTGATGCTCCTTAAAGTTCCACACAGATTTTCAGAGTTTTGAGTGTGTTAAAATCAGTCTCAGACAATGACTCAAACACACACTGGTACCGACACATTTTTACATAAGGTTTCATGATTTAAAAAAAAATCTAAAATATATTTTTAAAAACAGTGATGGAAAAAATTTAGGGGTCAGGGTTCGGGACAGACTCCTCCCAATATAAAATATCCAGTGAATGATGATTTTATATATATTAAACTTACTGATATTTTAAATATCAGTAAGGGGTTCAGTAGATATTAGAAGGATCTCAGTAAACATCTAAAATCTGAAAAAATCTACAACCTGTAGAATTAAATGACATCAGGCGTGCATTACTGTAATCTTTAGATGATATATTTTGCCGTTTGAAAAAATCCATGTAATTTTCTCTTCTCACAGTTCCTGCTCTAATCATGGAGGCCGCAGATCTTTTATGTAAGTCACTCTTCCGCTGGATGAAGAACCGAAAGGAATGTGCAGAAGAGCTGGGGGAACTGGCTGGAGCTGCTTTATCTGTGCTCTCAAAACCTCCTGTTGTTCCAGGAGGTATGGTTCCTTTATTGGTCACAGCAACAGGAGGCGCTGCAATCTGCGACACTTCCCCATTGGTAGAGGCAGGTATCTCCAGCTGTACCTTTAATAAAGCTACCAAATTAATTGAAGAAGATGAGGAGGTTGGGATGGGCATTCAGAAGCAACTGCAAGATCTGAAGGACAGGTGTGGAGGAACAAAGCTCGGGGCTCATGCTGATGAGTTGGAGTGTGAGGTGACCACTCAACTGATGTGTGCTCTGGCCAGAAGGGATAATACTCACGTACCCCTGGACTTTCTCAGAGGGTTCAACAGAGCCACGTTCTTTCGTCACATGACACCAGGTGGACTGGATCCAGCCGAGGCCTCGCGCTTAATTTGCCAAGCTCTGAACCTCGATCGTGTCCCTGAGATCAAGAGTATCCTGAAGGTATCTGCTGAAGAACATTGGACGCATTGGCATTGAAGCTGCTCTTAAAGCAGGATCAAGGGCTTTCTTTTCTCAAGATTTCTATTTTAAGAAAATTGCAACCATGAAATTCTCTTGAAGTGACTCTTTAAGATAACAAAAGAAATATTCACTACATTGCTTATGTGTTAACAGGGCTTGACATTAACACCCGCCAAATGCGGGTAGATTTTAGCTGTGGCGGGTAAGACAGCCACTCCCACTAGCCACTTTGGTGGGTTGAATTGAATTTCAGCTTACAGCCAAGTGATCGTCGAAGATCGTTGTAGCACAAAATTACAATCTGATCACAATTCTTTATTGATTAACTTGCTGTTAGGGAAGGAGGGATAGGCAGAATCGCGCTGAATGACACACAACGGAAGCGCTCTCTCGCGTGCGCTCTCTCTCTGTCACGCGCGCGATCAGTTCTCCTTGCTCCTGAATACTCAAATACACGCAAGCACAGATGTCAAAATATCCATCATGTGGAGTATCTTGCGTGAATACAGTCAGTTATGGCATAAGTGGACATAAACAGGTGGGTAATAATTGGATATGTGTCAGTTACGTCCATGCATTCAGCAGCCTGTTAAATACCTGTCTGTCATTAATGTTAATCAAACAACAAAAGAAAAACCTACTGTATCTGAAAAAATATATATATATTTTTAATTTACTATTGTTTTTGTAATTTGCTTCTTTGTTCTTTTATATAGCCTAACAAAAATGGCATTTATATGCCTAACAAAAAAAAATTATCATATTAGCCTATGCCCATATTGACCACCCCTTGCCCAATTGCACATACCAGCTGATATACAATGTAGTCTTGATTTGGGTGGTCAATCTGCATTTAAAAGTTTGAAAGAGTTTCAAGTTAAATGACTCAAAATCAAGGTCTTTAAACTTTAATCATATAAAGTGTAATTTCCCAACAGCAAAATTGTGGCCAGTGAAAATGCTGAGTGGCTAGTAACTTTGGAAAACCACTAGCCACAGTGGCTGGTGAGCAAAAAAGTTAATGACAAGCCCTGTATGTTAAAGTGTTAGTTCACCCAAAAATGAAACTTCAGTCATTAATTCCTCTCCCTCATGTTGTTCCAAACCCGTAAGACCTTCATTCATCTTCAGAACACAAATTAAGATATTTGTGATGAAAACTAAGGTTTTTTTAATCCCTGATAGAAAGCAACATAATTAACATCATTCAAAGTCCAGAAAGGTATTAAAGACATCGTTAAAAGAGTCGACGCAGTTCAACCTTAACATTATGAAGAGACGAGAATACTTTTACTGCTCAAAAACAAAACAAAAATAAACACTTAATTCTACAAATTCTTCAGTGAACACAATTCAGTGCTTCTGTGTTTACGCTCAAACGTTACCTCTTAGGTATCATCATATCTTAATTTGTGTACTGAAGATGAATGAAGGTCTTACAGATTTTGAACAGCATGAGGGAGAGTAATTAATGGCAGAAATTTCATTTTTGGGTGAGCTAACCCTTTAAACAGTGATTTTGTTTTTGTGACTTTCTTTCTAGGTACTGGATGCGATTGGTTTAGACAGGTCTCTGAGCAACTTGATTGTGAATTGTGAAGAAATAGTCAGGAGAAAACGGGTCACGGAGGCCAGCAAGCTCTTACGGGATTCAGCCAGAGATATACTGGAAGGCCAACAAGAGCTAAAGGAACAGCTGAATGCAATGCAGTATGATATTTTATTTTCTACCAATTTTTAATTTCTACTTATAAATCTGTCTTGGCCAAAGCCAATGTATCTTATATTTGTCTGAGATTGTACAGTACTGCAATATTGAAAACATGAACAATTATGAAGGTCTGACAGTACAACTTTTCTCATTACAGGGAAATCATCCAAAAATTGTTCCAAATGAGGAATCTCATCAAGGATTTGGGGGGATATTCTCTTAGCCTGACTGGTAATGGACAGAAGATAATGGATTATATCATGGGAACATGTACAGACGACGAAGTTGTCTCCTGGCTTCAGGAATTAACTAATCGGATTGATTTTCTGAATCTTCTACAATTTTTTCTGGAGAGGTTGAATCACATTTTTCCAGATTTGAGTACACCTGATGGAGGTCACATAGACATTGTGTTTGTGGCTCATGGCAGAATTATCAACCGATTTATGCCAGCAGGTATCCTGGTGCCCACACCTAACATCCGTGACACCATTCTTTACTCTCCGTGGAACTGCCGCCTTAATGCTTGTGCTGCATTTGGAATTGCTCAGGGGTTCATTCAAGTGACAAACAGAGTGTTTCACAATAGGAATGGCAATACAGTTTACTGTGAGCCGGACCCTTTGCCACAACGCTGGAATAGCATGCGAGGATCTCGCTGCGACATCCCAGTGATCCTTCTATCCCCTTTGACCCCTGAAGAAGGAGCATGGGCCCTCTTTCACGAGCTTTGGGTGAATAGAGGCATGGAAATAGAAGACCGCATTATTATTCCATATCTTGTCCCACAAAATCAGGTAAATGCATTTGGAGTGGTCCCACTGTACATATTCATATTTGTAACATCATTTATACTCATGCTCTATGGTAGAACAGCTACTGTGCACCTGGCTGCTTGTTTGGGCCGTAAAGAAACTCCACTTATGCCAGAAGAATGGAGAACACAGTATGCCTACACAAATGATGGAACCGAAATGACTATGAACTTGGATAACAGGAACATGAACCCTATGTTATTTGAAGCCCTTACATCAATGTTTGACAGTCAGGAACCGTAGATAAATCACCTGAACAGCATCTGGGTCATTCCTGATATATTACAGGGCTGGAGAGCGACCCAGAGTGGAGCAGTTTAATGCAGAAGACCAGCCCATTTATTCATGTTGGAAGAACTATGATAAAAGAAGTGACAGTTTAGGTCTTTCTATCCCATCATATTTACTGCTGACATGTTTCAAACGCAACAAAGATGAATAACAAATTGCATAGTATTGTGCAGTCAATGCCAATTCCAACTCCGATTCCAGTCATCCCCACTCTTTCCTTATTGTTATGTCTTAATAAAGACAAAGAAAGGAGCTTTTCATTGAAAGCTTTAATGCAGAACACAGAATAACATCAACAGGCACAGCAGCTTACGCAGCACTTATATTTTCTCATACGCACTTCCTGAATTCTCCTCATTAACCCCGCAAATGCTGGTGCTGAAGAAACAGCACAACTATTACAGACTCACTGCTGTGCTGCAGTATAGTGCTATATATACACAGGAGTTTAATTACTCCTAATTAATTAGAGTGTAAAATACAACATTACTCATCATAGCAATTTAAAAAAACTTACAAAATGCTGCTTTAATAATAACTGCAGATGGATCTGCTGCATGTCATATATCAAAAAAACTACGTTATATAGTATATTAATTGTGCTTATAGATGTGCAGTCGAATTCTACTAAAGTGTTTGAAGTCATAAAAGCTTGTTTTTTGTTTCACTTGCTTTCTGTGTAAAACTGCAAATTTAACTCTTCATTAGTGTCTATAGGAACACGTACTATTCATGAAATTAATGAAGTATAATAGTAGGATTAAAACATAATTCTCTAATTTTTAGATCAATTTTAATCTTATTTTTTGTTTTTCTTCTGCACTTGTGATTATTTTGTGATTCTTTTTTGTAAATCCATTTGATGTAAAGCACTATGAATTATCATTGTGTGAAATGTGCTGTATTAATAAACTTTCCTTGCCTTGACTTTTGTGTGGCTGAATCTAAAGTCAGAAATACTTAGTTCTAAACAAATATTTATTAAGCATCCATTACTTTAAAAGTTGACCATTTCCCAGGTGAAAGAACATTTCTATAATGTTCTTAAAGTGCTCTTTTCGTGCACTAATTTTGTCCTCAATATACTAAAAATTCTTCTTTAGTACCTCTTAAGATAATCTTAAGAGCATCTAAGTGTACTCAACTGTGCTATTTTGAGACACCATGAAATATGAACTAAAATGTGCTTTTAATATACTATATCTGTATTTAAAAAATTTATTTAGATATCACTTATAGTTAATTTGAACCCATAGTGTACTACAAGTGGTAATTAAATATATTTTTTAAATACAGAGATAGTATATTAAAGAACATTTTAGTTCATATTTCATGCTGTCTCAAAATAGCACAGTTGAGTACACTTAGATGTTCTTAAGATTATCTTAAGTACTAAAGATGAATTTTTAGTATATTAAGGACAAAATTAGTGCATGAAAATAGAGCACTTTAAGAACATTATAGAAGTGTACTTTTTTTTTAACCTGGGTTAACCTTCTTTTGAAATGATCAAAACAGACACAAGTGATACAGAAAACATATATTAATTTTTATTAAAATG
>RJVU01008195.1:13226-42227 GCA_003731715.1 Anabarilius grahami | reverse complement strand
CCGAATGTGCGAATATAAAACCAACTTTACCGAAGTCATGAACTCGGAGGTGCTTTATCATGTTCGACGTGCACCCTCCTATGCACGAAACAATCTTGCCGCAAATGTTGCATTTTGGCGAGATTTCGTTCTGTTTAAAAAAAGTGAAGCCACACTTTGGACCGCCGACGCACGCTATCAATGTTCAACTCGCTCGGTTATGCCAACACTTCCGATGGACGCTTCTTCGTTGGTGTTCAGCGGTTTCTTCTTCCAGTCGGCGGACTGTGAATCGAAACTAGGAATCGAAATTTAAACTTTTGAACGATTCCGGGAAAATCGCAAAGCTAGTCCCGGTTCCAATCGATACTCGATACCCAAGCCTACTTAAGTGTATACTAGACCTGCTATACTAACTGCTTCGTGGTACATTTTCATGCAATGACACAGAACTTTATTGTACACAGTGATTTAACAATCAAAATTTTGATGCAATTTAGAGTTTATAGTAGTACACTTTACATGCATTCCTATGAAGTTAAAGTGTATTTGAATGTTAGCAAATGTTTAATGACTATTACGTTTTTATTTACGTTGTCATGTTATGTGAGAAAATTAAACACTACATTTTCTCATGTTAAATATAATTTCTGTATCGCTTCTCCTTTAAGCGTTCGTGCTCAGACGCAAAGTGTATGCGGACTGAGAAGCAGGAATGAGAGAGTAGGCCTGATTGTGTGTATACTAATATTGCCTCACACTACTCTGTTTAAGGCAATAAATCCATCTGCATCCATCATCCCATTCGTGGTGTGGTTGTGTTTCCGTGGTGACCACTTGAAGTCTGCTACATTTGGTCAATGGGGCATATGTTAATTGAGTCAGAATATTTGAGTCAAGACATTAAGGAAGTATCACCCTACACCACACTGCTATATCCATTAAAATTACATGTCTGGGCTTTACAGGGAGTGCATGTCAACATTTCAGTAATCTGGTATCAGAGAGGGCAAGTTGTGAATTTCAGAAATGTACAAATCACCCAGTTAGCTAACAATCTATTAATTTAAACAATGTATTAAATTATGGCAGAAACAATGTGCTCAGTGAAGTTATGAAAATATGTTAACGAATGATTAGGATTTAATACAAAATTTAGCACTGGTGCATGTTGATCCAGAGTTTGGGGGTCATTGCAGGGGGTTGGGGTCCTGAAGTCTTCTTCAGATCTGAATGTGTCTACATCCAAACATCACATCCAGAACTTTTCTTATTACACAGATTGGCTCTTTGGTGTAAACTCACATGCTCAAAACATCAAAATACCATGAATTTGTCAGGGCTCTTACAACATCCATCTCATTTTTGAGATTTGTTACACGTTTGGTATCCCCCTGACAGTCCTTATTCGAATCAAATGCAGCATCAATGATCTTGTGCATCAAGCTAACCATCTGTCCTCTTTTTAGACGGCACTCATTGTACCGCATTTGCACGCCGGGTGTCGGTGCACAGCATATTGGAACTCAAAGGTTTGCAGTAGCACAGCAGTCTGCGTTGGTTGGTACAGTTATCTATAAGTTGCAGCACCAGCTGCCTCACACAGATCGGTTTAGGAAAGCCAGGTTGCTTGCGATAACTGAGCTTGGGGGTTGTTGTCAGGAAGTCATAAATGATGATATAAAATTAACGACACAATGTGCAACAGAAATAGCAAAATATAAGAGAGAAGTTTACTCACTCATTTCACTTAATCCATGTATTTTGATTAAACAACAAAAAAAAAAAAAAAAAAACACTTATGAATTGTTCACAATAAGATCCATAACATGTAGATAGGATGGATTTTCATTCTATGGCAACTTTAAGTTAACATCTATACTGAATATAATGGTTAGATGTTCAGTTAAAGACTTTTTTGAACATTGTCATATTTAATTATTTTGAGTAAAATTAAAATGCACTGTACATATTGAATATAACACTACATATTGATAATTTTAGCGTTTTTCAAAATATACAAACACTTTTAAACAGCATTCTACAATCTGAATAAACCATTATGTCTGTAACATAGAGATTCTTAGAAGCCAGGGACATTAGATCCAATCACAGATTTATGGAAGTAAATTAATGCCAAATGTTTTTGAAATAAAAAGCTTGTTGAATTGCACAAATTGAAAAAAATATGCATTACATTAGCTGTGCTTACATTTTGATGCATTGTATTTTTAAAGCTTGAATTTTTATGGGCTGAAATTCAACTTAGTCGTATATTTAAGCTATGACTATTTCAATTAAAAATATTTCACACACATTTCATTAAAAATTCAATAATTCATATTCACCTTTCAAGTTTCACTTCCAAAATATTCATTCTGTTTAAAAATACAACCTATAAAATTCGACTAGCAATTTTCGGTCCATTTTATTTCGCTTTACAAATTCGCTTCAACAAATTCAGTGGTTCAAATTCGGCAGAAAATTCAACATTTCACATATGGGGAACTGCAGGAAAAGCAGTAGAGTGCCGATGCATGATCTCCATCTGCTGTTAGTCTTCTTCACCAGCAGGTGCCGCTAGCGGCTGTTTACAAAGAGTAGGTCATCATTCATTCATAAAAACGGATTTACAGAATTAGAGCAAGCGTAAGTGAATGTGTGATGATTATCAGGGCCAGCATAAATGCAGAAAAGCTGATAAAGACACAAAAGCTGCATTTATGTTTAATTCAGTGTCTTTACGGTTACTTTCCCTGTGTAGGCTACAGCTTTCTCTCCAGTGAACGAGATTATAACGTTATTGCCGATCAAATAACAGATCAAACGTTAAATCTGCAGTTCCTGCTCTAATCATGGAGGCAGCAGATATTTTATGTGATTCGCTCTTCCGCTGGATGAAGAACCGAAAGGAATGTGCAGAAAAGCTGTTGGAACTGGCGCAAGAGCTGGACAGTGTTCATCAGGGCAGCAACATCGCTCAGGTAGTTGGAGCTGCTACATCTGTGGCCTCAATATCTGGAGCAGTAGTTGCCACTTTCTTCACAGGAGGTCTGGCCTTCCCTCTATTGGCTGCAGCAACAGCAGGCACTGTAGCAGGCACTGTAGTCAGCGTCACTTCCCCATTGGTAGAGGCAGGTGTCTCCAGGAGTACCTTTAAAAAAGCTACCGAATTAATTAAAGAAGATGCGAAGGTTGGGACGAGGATTCAGAAGCAGCTGCAAGATCTGAAGGACAGGTGTGGAGGAACACAGCTCGGGGCTCATGCTGATGAGTTGGAGTGTGAAGTGACCACTCAACTGATGTGTGCTCTGGCCAGAAGGAATAATACTCTGGTACCCCTGGACTTTCTCAGAGATTTCAACAGAGCCACGTTCTTTCGTCACATGACACCAGGTGGACTGGCTCCAGCCAATCCCTCACGCTTTATTGGCCAAGCTCTGGACCTCGTTAGTTTTACTGCTGTGATCACGAGTATCCTGATGTTATCTGCCAAAGAAATGGGGAAGAACATGGGACAAGTTGGCATTAAAGTTGCTGTTAAAGCAGGATCAAGGGTATCAGCTTTCTTTTCTCAAGCATTCCATTTTAAGAAAATTGCGCCTTTTAAATTATCTTGAAGTGACTCTTCAAGAGAACAATATTAAATATTCACTGCATTGCCCTTATATGTCAGACAGTGATTTTGTTATTGTGACTTTATTTCTAGGTTCTGGGTGTGATTGGTTTAGGCATCTGTCTGTACGACCTGATTGATAAGAGTGCAGAATTAATAAAGGGCAATCGATTCACGGAGGCCAGCGAGCTCTTACGGGATTCAGCCAGAGAAATATTGGAAGGCCAACAAAAGCTAAAGGAACAGCTGGAAGCAATGCAGTATGATATTTTTAGTATTCTACTAATTTTTAATTTCTACTAATGTATCTGTCATGGCCAAAGCCAATACATCTTATATTTGTCTGAGATTGTACAGTAATGAAGGTCTGAAGGTAACTGACTGACTCACAGAACAACTTTTCTCATTACAGAAAAATCAACCAAAAATTACTCACAATGAAGAATCTCATCAAGAACTTGCGGGGATATTCTCTCAGCCTGAATGAAGATGGACAGAAGATAATAGATTATATCATGGGAACATGTACAGACAACAAAGTTGTCTTCTGGCTTCAGGAATTAGCTCATCAGATTGAATTTGTGAATCTACTTACATTTGTTAAGACGATATTGAGTGAAGAAGAAGAAGATGAAGTGTTTAAGAAGAAGTTGAGACACGTTGTGTTTGTGGCTCATGGCAGAATTGTTGACCAATTTATGCCAGCAGGTGTCCTGGTGCCCACACCTAACATCATAGACACCATTATTTACTCTCCGTGGAACTGCAACATTGATTCCAGTGCTGCATTTGGAATTGCTCAGGGGTTCATTCAAGTGACAAACAGAGAGTTTCACAATAGGAATGGTGTTTACTATGAGCCGAACCCTTTGCCAAATCACTGGAATAGCATGCGAGGATCTCTCCACAACATCCCAGTGATCCTTCTATCCCCTGTAACTCCTGAAGAAAAAGCTTGGACCCTCTTTCTTGACCTTTGTGAGAATAGAGGCATGGAAATAGAAGACCGTATTATAATCCCATATTTTAGCCCAAAAAATCTGGTAAACGTATTTGGAGAGATCCCCCTGTTCGTGTTTATATTTGTGACATCATTTATACTCATGCTCTCTGGTAAAACAGCTACTGTGCACCTGGCTGCTTGTTTGGGCCGTGCAGGAAGTCCACCAATGCCAGCAGAGTGGAGAAGACAGTATGCCTACACCAATGATGGAACCTGTATGACTATGTGCATGGATGATAGGAACATGAACTCTATGTTATTCAGAGCCTTAAGATCACTGTTTGACAGAAACCATGACTAAATCGCATGAACACCATTTGGGTCATTCACCATGAGTGACCCAGAGTGCAGCAGTTAATGCGCAAGACCAGCCCATTTATTCATGTTGAAAGAACTTTGATAACAGAAGTGACAGTTTAGCTCTTTCTATCCCATCATATTTACTGCTGACATGTTTCAATCGCAACATAAAGATAGATTACAAATTTCATACTGAGGATTATGCAGTCAATGCCAATTCCAACTCTGACTTCAAGTGTTGCAATCATCTCCACTCTTTCCTATTGTAATGTCTTGAGAAAGACAAAGAAAGGAGCTTTTCATTGAAAGCTTTAATGCAGAACACAGAATAACATCAACAGGCACAGCAGCTTACACCGCTCTTATATTTTCTCATACGCACTTCCTGAACTCTCCTCATTAACCCCATAAATGCTGGTGCTGAAGAAAACAGCACAACTATTACAGACTCACTGCTGTGCTGCAGTATAGTGCTATATATATACAGGAGATAATTTACAGTGTGAAATACATTACTCATAATAGCAAAAAAAAAAAAAAAACTTATGAAATGCTGCTTTAATAATAACTACAGCTAGATCTGCTGCATGTCATATCAAAAATGGCTACGTTATATAGTATATTAGTCGTGCTTATAGATGTGCAGTTGATGTGTCTGATGAAGTCATAAAAAGCTTGTTTATTGAGTCACTTGCTTTCTGTGTAAAACGCATGGGTTTCACCTGTATTCAGCATAATAATCTAATCTATTAATAACCTAATCTAAGCATTATATAATTCTATTATTCATTTTGGTCATCTAATTTTTCTTATACTGTCTTATACTCTTCCATGGTAACACTTATAATTAATAAAGTAATTATAAATAATTTGCAAACTATTAGTGCATTGTTTATTAATGGTATTGTTAACACATTAACAGGCTACAGAATAATGAATTCATTCATTGTTACTGTTAACAAATTATTATTTTTTAATTAGCTCATATATAAACACTTAATGTTTGTTAATAACTTGATAAATACATCTGATGTAATTTAAATGAGCTGTTAATCCTTAAAAAATTAAGAAGTTATGTAAATGCTTATGTATGAAGCAAATTTAAGGCTTTATTATAATGTCTATAGGAACACTTACTATTCATGGAATTAATGTATAATAATGGAAGGATTAAAGCACACAATTATTTAATTACATTTTAGATACATTTTAATCTTATTCTTTTTCTTCTGCACTTGTGATTATTTCATTTGTAAATCATTTTTATGTAAAGCAATTTGAATTATCATTGTGTATGAGTATTAATAAACTTATCCTACTTTGCCTTGACTATATATTATTTATAACAGCAAATTTTAAAGTGTTGAATTCACACTTACAGTGTCAAAATTAACACTTTTTCAGGGTTTATATAGGTCCACACTAAATAGAGTTAACCTAACACTTTAAATGGAGTTACTTTTTTAACACTTGTATGGAGTTAAAACAACACTGTTGGCAGTCGTGGCCCAATGGATAGAGAGTCGGACTTGTAACCCAAAGGTCATGGGTTCGAGTCTCAGGTCCGGCAGGGATTGTCGGTGAGGGGAGTGAATGTCCAGCGCTCTCCCCGCCCTCAATACCACGACTGAGGTGAGACCCTTGAGCAAGGCACCGTACCCCCAACTGCTCCCCGGGCGCCGCAGCAATGGCTGCCCACTGCTCCGGGTGTGTGTTCACGGTGTGTGTGTTCACTGCTGTGTGTGTGCACTTGGATGGGTTAAATGCAGAGCACAAATTCCGAGTATGGGTCACCATACTTGGCCACATGTCACTTCACTCACTCACTCACTGTAAGTGTTCATAATTAACACAATTATTGGTGTTTTCCCTCTCATTTACACTGCTAGCGTTAAAACTACACTAGAAGTGTCAACACCAAGAGAGTTCTTTCCACGCTACTATTGTGTTCATACAAACCCTGATTTGTCATTAAATGTAATCTATATTCAGTTGAACTAAAAACACAATGTGTGCATTAAATAACAGCCAATACGTTGTATCAGTTTGAACGTTTATTTTCAACAATGACACATCTTAGACTAAACAGCTGAAACAAATTCATCATCAAATTCACCCATGTGAACTCTGCAGGTCAAAAGACCTGTAAAACTTCAAAATGTTAGCGGTTAAACATACGCTCTACTTCCAATATCTGTACTTTAAATATACGATGCTCCGAAAAAGTTGTTTGTCAATGCTTCCCATGCAATTCCTTTACTTTGGGAGACTCACTGGTAAGACCAACATCAGTGTTGTCGAGTGTAGCAGGAAGATAAAGATAAAAGGACCTACATAGCAGGTAGAAACAGTAGACTTAAAGTTCGATAGCACTCAAGGAGCTGGTTCCTTCAGAAGAGATAAGGTGCTTCTTCAACCACAAAGAATTTGTCGATCCTGCCGTTGATCCTTCTCAACACCAGTAGGAATGGCTGGTGGTCCTTCCTCTGACTGGGATGGCCTTCAATACTGGTGCAGGAGCAGGACTGTAAACAGCAAAAACAAAAATTACATTATACGAGATGGAAAAAGATGAATGCATAAATGACAGTACTAGTATTGTTTGATGAGAATTGTGCTTTAAGGGATAGTTCACCCAAAATAATGTTGTTCCACTCCCGTAAGACTTTTTTTCATCTTTTAAATAAAAGTGAAAATACTGAAAGATTTGTCCATTTGTCCATGCCTCAAAAAGTTCATAAAGGGATTATAAAACTAATCCACATGAAGTTTTGCACTTTAGTCCAAATTTTCTGAAGAGACACGGCCACCTTACATGATGAAGAGATTGATTTTAAGGTTTATTCACATTAATCAGCACAAATAGTTCTCGCGGAAGCTCAAACGATGCTGCAAGACACTGAGAATAAACTCATGCGTGAATTCCCGTTTACCATATCTGATCTGTTTGTGTTTTTAAATATTTATATGTAAATAAAAAGAAAGTGAAATGTTCACATAATGCAAGTCTCTTCAGAAAATACGGAACAACTTAATTCAAAGAATGCCTGAAGTGTTAAAACATTAAAGTATTAATATTTACCATTCAATTCACATTTATTTGTGTAGCGCTTTTTTCCCCCGCAATATATAGTTTCAAATACCAAATACAATCAGAATTACCACCAGACACCTTAAGTTTAAATTTTGATGACTTCAATGTGTGTCCTCTACCACGGTGTCTGTTTTTTTAGTTTTTTTAAAAATTGTCATACATACAGATTTTTTATTTTTGCAAACTCAAGTGGAAAAGCTTGAAACAAGCCCTGTGGACTTTAAGCATGGTTGCTATATGACTGGCTTTAATTAGTTCAAAGCCACAGCACTTACCTTCATTTAGAAAATCTTGGAATGCACCATGATATTGAACTTTCACCGGAATGATGACAGCTGTTAGTCAAGAAAAATGCAAATAGTTAATTTTAAATAAAGTCCAGCGAACAGATGCAGTCAGAAGCTCAATTTGTCATCTCACAAATTATATATTAAAGGGGCTCTATGTAAGATTTTTATTTTAATAAAGCATAAAAATACCTCGGTATGTTTGCATATATTTAGAAAACATGCCAAGTTCACCTACTTGTTCCTCAGAAAAACAATGCTACAGCCAGATATTCTACTTTGTGTGTTCCGTGTCGGAACGTCTGTCTTTGTTTTGTTCTGTGTGAAACATGAGCTGTCAGTTTATCCAATAGTATTTCGACATCACAGGTTGCCAGTTGGAGGAAAACACGCGTATTGCAACCATGGAAACCAGCAAACAAACTGGGTCAGAGAATCAAATGCTGCGTCCCAATTCGCATACTATCCGTCCTAAATAGTATTCGAAATAAGAATTAGTATGTCCCAAATCGTAGTATGTTGAAATGAGTATTCCAAAGAATCAAAGATACCCGGATGGTCTACTTTTTCCGGTTAGAATTCGAAGTGCAGATCCGTGCACACTTCTAACGGCTAATATTGCCCATAACACATTGCGCTGTGGACGAGGATTCGATTAGAACTACAAACAAAAACTACAAACATGACGGACGTGCGAGACCGACGGTTAAGATAAAGGGGTGCTTGAATGATTAAAAATCATATCTAACCTGACGAAAAGATATTTATTAAATGTAATCCACATTACATTTAATCTGCAACAGCATTGTGAACTTTTATAACGATGCGTTTGGTCATTAACTTTTAAATGCATCATTATGCAAAGATGAGGAGAGTTATTGCATGAAAGACCCATGACTGGCAGATCAAGGTGCGACTACATTTCTCTCCGAAACGGTAGGAAAATAAATTTAATTGAATGTGGAGGATTTTAACTTTGACAAGATGATTGACAGGGCAGTTTAAACAGTTACAGGTTGTGTAACTAAGCGACAGAACGTCCGTTAAAGACGCAATTATGATGAGGTGTATGTCCCAAAGCTTGCATACTCTTTTGCTGCACACTCAAAAGTATGTACTTTTTCTTTACAAAAACAGTACATACTTTTAGGACGTAGTATAAGTAGCCGAATTGGGACGCAGCAACAGTTTCTACCTGACCTAAAAAGCCTCTGAATCCATCTAAAAATCTCTATGAACGACAGCATATTAAATCGGATCAATCAACTCATCAGCGTACAGTGTGTAAGTCTCTTCAGCTTTCATTGTGAACTGCGCTCCCTATTGTTGCTGTCAACCTGAGTCTCTGAACGAGGGGGCGGGGCAAACAATATTTTGAATTTAGACTGCAGTACCTATTTTGAACACTGGGTGTCATTCTTACATAGAGCCCCTTTAAAGTGAGATTGCAAACGAAGCGCGCACGTTAGACACATCTCTGGTTCTGGAACTGGTCTTTTCATACGTGGCCAGAAATATAACGTTAGTATATATCCGCGACACAGTTTCACTAGAATTCGAGCGCAGGGTTCAGATTCACGCCTAGAGATGCTGCACTTACACGGTCCGAGATTGTGGAAAAAAACGCACGGCGGTCCTAAAATGTGAGACAAAGTGCATAATATTGCCTAAATTTGCCAGCACAAACAACTAATGTTAGAGCCCCAGGAGAGAAATAAATGCTGCGTCATTTACGTTCATTTGTTTCAATGCATTGAACAGTTACATGAATCACAGAAAATATCGCCTATTTTTCAGTCCAAAGTCTAAAATATCCGCGTCAAATGTGCAAATGAATCAGCATTAAATAGTCTTAGTTTGCAAACTGGCCTCGTGGCTCGTGTCGGCATGCAATCAAATAAAAAAAAATGTTAGCACTCAAACAATGTTGTGGAAATTAGAAATTTAAAATAAATATGAAAATGGATAGAATTAAGTGGTAAAAGAATATATTATACCTGTTTGAGCACTATACACTCCTCGTGCTCGTCCACCATGAATCCAAACGGAAATAATGTGCAACGACCGGAAATAGGATCAACTCATCTCCATTGTCAATTAGTCAACTCGCTGAAATAACACGCCCATGTTAACAGATGAGAGCGTTCACACCGCAAGCAGAGGCTGCGCGGCAGCGCGGTCAGGAGCAGAGCAGAAGCAGAGCAGAAGCAGAAGCACAGCAGGAGCAGAGCAGGAGCAGCAGTGCCGCGATCGTTTCGGCGCTGGGTCTATTTTTGCTGCGCTGGTTGTAGTCAGCCGGATCCAGGCCATATCCAGGTGAGATCGAGGAGCTGCACCTTGACACGACCACAACGCAGCCCTGAAGTATCAGCAGAGATCGAGTCAACTAGATCATCCCCTGTGAAGGCCTCATCGACACGACAGCCAGTGCCACAGATCCTCAACAACCGTCCATACCGGCGTGATGAATACGATCCTCAACTGGGGCCTGTACCATGAAGCAGGATTAGCTGGCTAGCCAGGTAAGTTTCAGATTAGTTTGCACCAATCCTGGGTTTTTTCAAGTATTTTCCATTAGTGTAAATGCATTTAAATTCTTTATTTTCAGCAAAAGAGTTTTGAATCGCGCTGGCTCTCTCGCGAGAAGTGAATCAGAGTTTATCTCTGCTGCAAGGCATGTGATTGGCTGTTCACCACTGATGTCACGCATTCATGTGCACGCGCTCCACAAACTCAGGATCAAAGCCTGAGTTGACAGAGAAAGTTGATGATCAGCATCATGGTACCAACAAAGCCGGATTGGAGNCTAGATTATTGTCTGTGATAATATCGTAATGAGCTACTTTTATACGGGATTTTGCGGGTGGGAGTGGGACAATATAACATTTTTTTGTGGGAGCAGGACTGAAAAATCCATCCTGCGCAGGTCTCTACTGTAAGGGAATACTATTTTATATTTTAAAAGTTATCACGATAACGAAAATATGACATGTTTTTGGTGAGTTCATAATGTAATAATTGCAAAAATTTATATTACATTATGAGGTCAAGATTTCATACGTTTTCAGAAAATTATTACATTACGAACATTGTATTACAATAATAATGTATTATGTGCAGTTTTTACATTATGAGTTGATATAGTCATAAAAAGCTTGTTTTTTGTTTCACTTGCTTTCTGCGTAAAACTTATGGGTTTTACCTGCGTATGCCATAATTAATAATCTACTGTTAATAATCTGCATTATATAATTCTAATAATCTTTTTGTATTAATCTTTTTAAAAAGCTTCCATAGTAACAATTTTATATTAATAAAATAATTATAAATCATTTCCAAAGTATTAGTTTATTCAGTTTATAAATAGTATCATTAACACATTAACAGGCTATATACAAATAATGAGTTCATTCATTGTTACTGTTAACGAATTGACAACAACTTGATATCTGAATGTATTTTAAACCATGTATTAAAGGTGCTGTTAATCTTTATTAAAACATTAAGAAGTTATTAAATCACAGGAAAAAAAATAATTATGAAGTGAATTTATGCAAGTTTATGACTTTATTAGTGTCTTTTAGGAACACTTACTATTCATGGAATTAATGTATTGTAAGGGTGGTTCGCCTACAGGGGTTCAGGCTGTAGGGTCGCCAAATGACTAAATCTGAAACCGATAAGATTTGAACCTTTTTCTTTAATGTGATGTCGACAGCACTCAGTGAGAGGATGTGATTGGGTTTTCAGGAAATGAGACTTCAGGCACACTGCATTCATGTCAGGATGTGAAATAGCTTCTGCATTAAATTCTTAGAAGTGTTGCTCAAAATTACTCTCCAATTCACGAGCAGAGAACTCAAGCGGTTTGGAGAAACCCTTAAAGGGTTAGTTCACACAAAAATGAAACTTCTGTCATTAATTACTCACACTCATGTCGTTCCACACCCGTAAGACCTTCATTCATCTTCAGAACACAAATTAAGATATTTTTGATGAAATCCGAGAGGTTTATGACTCGTCCATAGACAGCAATATAATCAACACTTTCAAGGTCCAGAAAGGTACTAAAGACATCGTTAAAACAGTCATGTGACTGCAGTGGATTAACCTTAATGTGATGAAGAGACGAGAATACTTTTTGTGCTCAAAAACAAAACAAAAATAACCACTTTAGTCAACAATCTCTTGAATTCTTGGCTTATCTGATTCATTCTTTGTGTTTACAAGTTACAATAAAGAACCTGTTTCTTTAAATCTGCCATCTTGTCAATCTGTTAGTGACACTGGAACTGTACCTGACTGTTTAAACTGCTTATCAGCCTGAATGACAGAGAATCATCATGCAGTTATTTTGTTCAAGTAAATAACTGTGATATTTATAGCCTTAAGCTGCTTTTCCACCAAAATTACCTGGAAGGATTTGTCAGCGGAAGATCCTTTTTCACGCTAGAGAAGCGTTCAGTTTTTCCACTTGCTAATTCCGCCATGTAATTAGCGAATCCTTCATGGCGTGAGCACACCTGGCTTTTAAAGGGAATGGGAGATGAGACTCTGATTGGTTTATTGCACAAAACACACACATTACTCAATAAGAGAATAGGGACAACCCTTTTAGATCATGCACTGGACACGCTGACCATTTTTCTCATCCTTAAACTAGCAAAAGTGGATTCGGACACGGCCTAAGAAGACTTGTGCCGTGCGCTTTAGACCATGAGCTTAGTTTGTTAAAATAGGGCCCTAAACCCGGTAAAGTAGGACTGCGAGTGACTTTCCAGTTACCGCTGGAGGATTTCATCCTCTGCATAAGCTTAATAAAGTCTGAACCTCGTCTGTCCATCTGTCATATTTTTTAAACTCCATTGTTGATTTGAACTGCAAAACAACTCTTACTGCAACAGACTTATAAAAATGGTGGTTGAAACAAAATGCTGAAAGTTACTTTGAAAAAGTGCTACCTTGCAAGCAGGGACCTTCTGAGGGAGAACCTTGAACCCTTTGGTGCCCATTGAAGTCCATTATATTGAGAAAAATCCTGGAATGTTTTCATCAAAAACCTTCATTTCTTTTCGACTGAAGAAAGAAAGACATGGACATCTTGGATGACATGGGGGTGAGTAAATTATCAGGAAATTTTATTTAAAAGTGGACAAATCCTTTAAAATACATTTTCTAAACTCTTAACACAGCAGCACACATACATCACACAATTAGCCAAATAGTTAATTTTCTGCCCAAAACCATATTTTGTCAAATAAACACAAACTCTACACTTCAAACTGCTAAAAACCTTTTTCAACACATACTAACTCTGTCAAAACACAGCAAACCTGATTCAAAAGAGAGTCTTTCTGTCAAAACATAGCACTAGTTTTCTATCCAATATGAACATATAGTCAATCAAAGCGCAATGACTAACAGTTGATGGCATTATGAAAACTGCATTACTGTCATGTTTCAGTTCCACCTGGAGAAAACATGAAATCCATAGTTTTTAAAATTCAGTTTCCTTTTACTGCAGTAAAAGTAAAGTGAAAGTAAAAGTACTGCATGCAAGCCATTCTACATGTTTGGTTGAGTGTTGAATGTGTGCATTCTTGGCAACAGAAGTGAGTCATTATTTTATAGAACGTGCAGTAGAAAAAAGAAGAAGAAGAAAGTAACAGAATTGCTCAGGGCAGCTACGGGTCAAATGAGTCCCCAGTGCTGAACTTCAGTGACCCCTTGGTTGAAATCTCTTTCTGGGGTTGGGTGTGTGGTGTTGATGGAGCCCATAGAGGGTGGGATGGTGTCCCCTTGGTAGCTAGTGGCCTACACTCTAAAAAATGCTGGGTTAAAAACAACCCAAGTTGGGTTGAAAATGGACAAACCCAGCGATTGGGTTGTTTTGACTCAGCAGTTGGGTTAAATGTTTGCCCAACCTGCTGGGTAGTTTTATTTAACCCAAATATTGTTTACAAATGACTATATGTCTGGCTTAAAATGAACCCAAAATATGTTGGAAATTAAAATTCAGACACATAATTACTAGAGACAACAATAATAATTAAAAGATGAGCATTTATTAATAAGCAATTTAATAAATGTTTATTGTTTAAATATTATTCAAAAAAAGTATTAATAAATGTTTGTTTATTAAACATATAAATAAATGTTCATTTCCAACACATTTTGGGTTCATTTTAAGCAAGAAATACAGTAATTTTTAAACAATATTTGGGTTAAATAAAACTACCCAGAAGGTTGGGCAAACATTTAACCCAGCCGCTGGGATAAAACAACCCAATCGCTGGGTTTGTCCATTTTCAACCCAACTTGGGTTGTTTTTAACACAGCATTTTTTAGTGTGTACAGATCATATTTTGTAAATATGGAACAGTGGCAGTGGAATCATTGTAACAAAATCGTTGTAGTATGAAGCTTTTACTGAAATGAAAACAAGAAATTGCTGACATTGATCAACAACAAATACAACATACATGGTCTTTGGTTATTATGGAAGCTTTTTTTCCTCCACAGAATAAAAAAAAGCATAGAAGGTTATTGTGACTTTTTATCAAAAATATTTTTTATTTTGCAATTGTGAGTCTACATCTCATAATTCTGACTTTTTTTCTCAGAATTGTGAGACATAAACTATGAATTGAGAGAAAAAAGTCAGAATTGTGAAATAAAAAGTCAGAATCTTTTTTTATTTTCTATTCATGGCAGAAATAAGCTTTCATAGGTTCCACATGTGTAAGGGGGAAAACCACAGAGATGCACAGTCCAGCACACATTCTTCCTCCTCTCCTCTCCCATACCTCTTCTTCTACCTTGTCCTGATCCAACTTCTCCTTTCCTCCTTCATCTATTCCTCTCCCTTACCCAGACATTATTTTCTCTCTGCTCCTCTGTGTTGTTCTTCATACACACTGAACAAATCCAAATCAAAGAGTCCTATTTTACTGTGTGTCCATGTAATGAAAATAACTTCAACACCTGACTATGCCTCCAGCTGAGATTGGAATCTGCTATTTCTCAATATTTAAGTGAGCTGCTAATTTACAGTTTTTTACAATCACTTTGTTATTATTTTCAGAACCTTGATGTCATTTTTCACGACACAAAACTCACAACCAATGATCAAAATGCACATTTTTCAAAACTCTAACCCTTTTCTCAATTGCTTGGATACAATACACATAAAACTTAGATCATTTGTTCATTCAACAAAAATCACCTGTTCAATATGACACAACTTAACATCAAAGTACTACTATTTCAAAAGGCAATTCACACATTACATTTCAAATGAGTGTCTATTCATTTCCTTACAGTGATCTAACTATCAATTGATACAACGGCTCAAAATGATAAGTAACTGTTGCATTACTCATAGTTGTATGGAAACAGACAAACAATCTTCCACGTTTACTGTAAATCATGAACGTTTCAAGATAACGAGATTCACTGTCACCAATTAGTGTTCCTGTGGCTCAGTGGTAGAGCATTGCGTTAGCAGCGCAAAAGGTTGTGGGTTCGATTCCCAGGGAACACATGTAAGGTAAAAAAAAAAAAATGTTAGCCTGAATGCACTGTAAGTCGCTTTGGATAAAAGCGTCTGCTAAATGCATAAATGTAAATGTAAATGCAATTAGCGTGGAGCATGAACCAATTAGACTACAATATCCATGGATGTAGCCTAATATTTTATCATAATGCTTCATCAGACACTATGTCTATGGCCCCAAATACTGTACCACCTTTTCAGACTATTTACAGTATTGACAGTACTGCACTGTATAGATGCATGCAATGGATGACGCCTGCAATGACATCACAGCAGACCAGTGTCAGGCCTGGATTCGTCATGCCCGAAGTTTTTTCCCAAGATGTTTGGCTAATGAAAACATGCATTGTGATGTAGATGAGAACCTGTGGCCAAATCCACAACACAGAGTTGATGCCAATGTAGAAGTACAGCAATCACTCCTGTTTTGTTTCTTACAGTACAAGCAAGCCAGTTGAGGAACACTGCGTTTGATGTTTTACAGTACTGTCTTTTCTATTTCATAGCTAATTATTTTTGTTTTGATATAAATAAACCTTGTGATTGTACTGTAGTGTTTTGCATCAATATATTACAACAATGATTCCACTGTCTGTAGTATTCTCTCTACGACTGCAGTACTTTTACAGAGATGTATTTACTGTACATGTAGTGCCATAATGAAACCTGTATTTTGTTCTACAATATTTAATGATTGTACGAACAATGACACAGTGAAACTATCGGTTGCTTGTGTGTGGGTGATCTATAGTTGTGTTTCAATGGTATTTCACAGTAAATTTGTGTTTTGAACCAATGATTGTGCAAGTGCAAGATCTCTTTAAAGATGTGAATGCACAATGCAGTGTTTGAACATTAGACAGCCTGTGTTACAAGTGATAACCGTTTTGAGTTTTGTGCCTAGAGTTTTGAAAAATGACATCAAGGTTCTGAAAATAGTAGCAAAGTGATTGTAAAAAACTGTAAAATACTTATCAATTCTTTCAGTATTTGTTTTATATTTTTTTCCAGTACTTTTCCAGTACTGCTGTTGTTGTAAAAGTATAAGTTTTATCCTATATTTAAAGACTGGAACATTAGGTCTTCATTTCTGACTTGCTGTGTTTAAGCATTTACAAATAAGATGAGAAAGATCCATGATTTTGGTATGGGGTAAGCCTACATGAAAAGAAAATGTAAGCATTTTAGAAATGCGTTAATTGACTGCATTCTGTGTGAAAACGACATGAATTGTGTTAATGGTATGGCCACAACAGACGGAGGTTCTGCTAAATGTGTTTAGAGTTTTGAAAATGTGACTACAGAATGGACAAGTGTATGTTAGCAATTGAAAAAAACTGTAATGCAAAGCAATGATAGGCGATTTGATAAGATGTCAACGGCAGGGCCGTGCACAGACCTTTTGAGGGGGATGTGCTGAAACTGAAAAAGGNCCCCCCCCCCCCCAAAAATAAATAACACAAAACACTAGTTTCAAAAAGCTTTATATTTATTCACTATTAATGACAGTTATATAGATAATATATAGATACACAGGGTTTCAGGGCTCCTTTAAAACTAATTACAACAGGAATCTTCTGTGAGCCATGTGCTTGAAGATGCTTCACTGTGATGCACTCAGTTTGTCCCTCTAATAAACATTAATACACACACATTACATTCTGCATGTTAAAATATAAAGAAGCACAGTGACCTGATGATGTTTTTTAGTTACTACAACATTACTGTAGTAAAACCATGTTTTACTATGTTTATACATGTGAAGACGAGCGGGGAGTATACAATACTAGATTAAAAAAATTATCTAGCGAGCAAATACATGCATATTAACATCGTAAACATTAACCATACTATAGAGAGATACAACCACGATCTGATAAGAGCAAATCATTAGTAACTCTAACGAGTGCAGTCTCAGTACTATGGTACGGTCTAAATCCTGACTGGAAATCCTCACAGATACTATTTCTTTCTAAAAAGGAACATAGTTGTGATGAAACTGCCTTTTCTAGTATTTTTGACAGAAAAGTGAGATTTGAGATCGGCCTGTAATTGACTAATTCTCTAGGATCAAGTTGTGTTTATTTTAATAAGAGGTTTAATAATAGCCAGCTTAAAGGTTTTTGGTACGTATCCTAGTGATAAAGATGAATTAACAATATTAAGAAGAGGATCTATGACCTCTGGAAGCATCTCTTTCAATAGTTAGTCAGTTTAGGGTCTAACATACATGTTGATTTTGATGATTTAACAAGTTTAGACAATTCTTCCTCTCCTAAAGCAGTAAATGAATTTAATTTTTCCTCAGGGACACTACAATGCACTGTCTGACGCGATACTGTAGTAGACGGTTGCATGGTTATAATTTTCTCTCTACTTGCAAGATTGATAATATTAAAGAAGTTCATAAAGTAATTACTGCTGTGCTGGTTAATTTCTTTGGGAGTTCCCTGTTCCACTGTTCCATATTTACAAAATATGATCTGTAGGCCACTAGCTACCAAGGGGACACCATCCCACCCTCTATGAGGGCAACATCAACACCACACACCCAACCCCAGAAAGAGATTTCAACCAAGGGGTCACTGAAGTTCAGCACTGGGGACTCATTTGACCCTAGCTGCCCTGAGCAATTCTGTTACTTTCTTCTTCTTCTTTTTTCTACTGCACGTTCTATAAAATAATGACTCACTTCTGTTGCCAAGAATGAACACATTCAACACTCAACCAAACATGTAGAATGGCTTGCATGCAGCACTTTTACTTTCACTTTACTTTTACTGCAGTAAAAGGAAACTGAATTTTAAAAACTATGTATTTCATGTTTTCTCCAGGTGGAACTGAAACATGACAGTAATGCAGTTTTCATAATGCCATCAACTGTTAGTCATTGCGCTTTGATTGACTATATGTTCATATTGGATAGAAAACTAGTGCTATGTTTTGACAGAACGACTTTATTTTGAATCAGGTTTGCTGTGTTTTGACAGAGTTAGTATGTGTTGAAAAAGGTTTTTAGCATTTTGAAATGTAGAGTTTGTGTTTATTTGACAAAATATGGTTTTGGGCAGAAAAATAACTATTTGGCTAATTGTGTGATGTATGTGTGCTGCTGTGTTAAGAGTTTAGAAAATGTATTTTAAAGGATTAGTCCACTTTTAAATAAAATTTCCTGATAATTTACTCACCCCCATGTCATCCAAGATGTCCATGTCTTTCTTTCTTCAGTCGAAAAGAAATGAAGGTTTTTGATGAAAACATTCCAGGATTTTTCTCCATATAATGGACTTCAATGGGCACCAAAGGGTTCAAGGTCCAAATGACAGTTTCAGTGCAGCTTCAAAGGGCTTTAAACAATACCAGACGATGAATAAGGGTCTTATCTAGCGAAACGATCGGTCATTTAAAAAATAAATAAACAAGTTTAAGTTTTATAAGCACAAATACTCGCCTTGCTCTGTTCTGGGATGCGTGTTCGTGACGTCACGTAGTACGCAATTACGTTGAAAAGGTCACGCTTGACGTAGGCGGAACTACCAACTCAGTGTTTACAGATTGAACGTGGAAATACAGAGTCAAACGTCGTTTCAAAAAAGGTAAAACAACAATGTCGGACGATTTTGAACTTCGAGGAGAAGATGAGTTTTTCGCCCTGCCCTACCTTTTGAACTGGAATACACAGAGGAAGAGACTGTTGCGGCGACACACACCTCTCAAGCATCGGGCAGATGAAACGAGACGTGGTGGTGCACATGTGGCAAATGCCAACCAATGCCAACAAAGGAAGAATCTAGATGCTGCCTCGACTGGACCATTTCAATCAGTCGGTGAGTCCCTGTTTCCATCTCGCTGCATTACCGGACAAAATGGATTTCCACCGTTACTGAGCAACAGCGTTAAAGGGGTCACACACAGGACCGAAGCTCAGCGCTGTGCTACGTCTTTAAAATTCGAACACATTGTTTTCTATGAGTGTACGCACACCGGCGGCGACATTTGGTGCCTGTCCGCCGTGCCACAGAGCGCCATGTACTTTGTTTTACATTAAATTTATATTATATTTCTCTCAAATCGTCGTTAATGTACATATTGAGTTCACCCTGTGCTGCAAGATACATGAGTTTTGCATTTTTAGTTTAACAGCTTGAATAAAGTCTAAAAATGTATAATAAACGTAGCCTTTTCTTTCCTTTTGCTCTGTTGTGCCATTTTTCCGTGTACACTAACCTCAGTGCGAAATATTAAAGCATAGGGATATGTAACGTTTCCCTGTGCAGCTCTTCTATCAGGAGTCGAGTCAAAGTTGAGCTCGCGTTTATAATGTGCGCGGCCGGTGTGCGATACCTGTGAGTTGTCAGAGACGCGCCGCCGAGCTTCGCGTCCGATGTGCGACCCCCTTTAGAGGTGTTTTTGTTCTGATGGAGAGGGGTATGACAGTCTGATGGCACTGACAACACAGGATGGAAGAACCATTAGTTGTTTTACCTTTTTTTGTAAACGGCGTTTGACCTTTTCAACGTAATTGCGTATTACGTGACGTCACGAACGCGCATCGCAGAACAGAGCGAGTATTTGTGCTTATAAAACAAACTTTTTTTATTATTTATTTTAAATGACCGATCGTTTCGCTAGATAAGACCCTTATTTATCGTCTGGTATCGTTTAAAACCCTTTGAAGCTGCACTGAAACTGTCATTTGGACCTCGAACCCTTTGGTGCCCATTGAAGTCCATTATATGGAGAAAAATCCTGGAATGTTTTCATCAAAAACCTTAATTTCTTTTTGACTGAAGAAAGACATGGACATCTTGGATGACATGGGGGAGAGTAAATTATCAGCAAAAGTTTATTTAAAAGTGGACTAATGCTTTAAGTATTGGTAAACGCTTGTTAGCAATTGAAAAAAACGTATCTTAAGGCAGGATCTACAAATGTCTGCTACCCTCCGGATTGTACTATGGATGGGGCAAACGCCAAAGAACTTAATCATTTATCTTTGATATTTACATACAAACTGTTAATAAAATCATATTTAAACGTTTCTTTGCTTCCCAAGTCTTTCTGGTAGAACAATTCTGCTCCAGATGATGTGTCATACCAGGATTCAAAGAGTGGCTAGAAATATTGAAAAGAACAAAGAGGACAATACGTATGATATATTACAAACCATAATAATACTTTCAGAGACAGACATTTTGTGTACTTCTTACATTTCAGAAATTCCACTGAAAATCCATTAGTTTGCACAGAAGAGTGGCAACATGTGGGGTGACTGTCACACGTTTCTTCTGTACCATCTGACCCGTTTTTTTGTTTGTTTGTTTGTTTTGGCACTTTTCCCTTTCACTTTCACACGTGTTAAATACGGAGACATCCATACTGAAAAAAGTTCTCTTCTCAAGTTGAGAAACATTGTGTTAAAAGACTCACCAGAAATAACACATAACATATCAACATGTATAAAAGGAAAGTTCTGATATAACTTATCTACATACAGTATGTATAATGCTGGTACTGAAGTTGTTAGAATTCAACCATCAACTCAAAGGTACTCCAAGGTACATGCTGCCTCCTCCTGGTACTCAAGATTAAACAAGTAATGTGCTGCAAAAACAGTCAGCATCCAGTGCCCACTTGACAAAGTGTCTCCTAAAACAATCAATACCACATGTAATCAAAAATAATTTGAGTCTGTTTAAAGAATGTTGTGATTGATAGTGTCAAATGCAGCACTAAGATCCAGTAACACTAATAGAGAGATACAACCACGATCTGATGATAAGAGCAAATCATTAGTAACTCTAATGAGAGCAGTCTCAGTACTATGGTACGGTCTAAATCCTGACTGGAAATCCTCACAGATACTATTTCTTTCTAAAAGGAACATAGTTGTGATGAAACTCCTTTTTCTAGTATTTTTGACAGAAAAGTGAGATTTGAGATCGGCCTGTAATTGACTAATTCTCTAGGATCAAGTTGTGTTTTTTTTAATAAGAGGTTTAATAATAGCCAGCTTAAAGGTTTTTGGTACGTATTCTAGTGATAAATACAAATTAACAATATTAAGAAGAGGATCTATGACCTCTGGAAGCATCTCTTTCAATAGCTTAGTCAGTATAGGGTCTAACATACATGTTGATTTTGATGATTTAACAAGTTTAGACAATTCTTCCTCTCCTAAAGCAGTAAATGAATTTAATTTTTCCTCAGGGACACTACAATGCACTGTCTGACGCAATACTGTAGTAGACGGTTGCATGGTTATAATGTTCTCTCTACTTGCAAGATTGATAATATTAAATAAGTTCATAAAGTAATTACTGCTGTGCTGTTTGGAAACATCAGAAGTTGAAGCTTTATTTCTTGTTAATTTAGCCACTTTATCAAATAAATACCTAGAGTTGTGTATTTTCTTCTAAAAGATTTGAAAAATAAGCAGATCTAGCAGTTTTTAAGGCCTTTCTTTACTCAATCATTCTCTCTCTCCACGAAATGCAAAAAACTTCTAGTTGTTTTCTTCCAGCTGCACTCCATTTTTTTCTGGCTGCTCCCTTTAGGGCCAGAGTGTGCTCGTTGTACCACGGCATTGGATTAATTTCTTTAATCTTTTTTAAGCACAAAGGAGCAAATGAGTCAAAGGCTGCGTTTTCACTGGCACAAAAATCAGATATTTTGCTCACATCTGACACAGATCAGCATTAGTTGCACACGTGTAAGCAAACAAATCCACACAAGATCCAATTTTTTTTCACATCTTTCACATTTTTCACAATTTTCTGTAAAATGACACTAGGATATTGGATTTATACCACTGTAAATGGGTATGGGGAGACTTTTGAAGAGACAGAACTCAGGGTTTAAGTACACGGGGAGAGTAATCAACGTATGAATGGATTTAAATCAGTAGCTAATTAGAGCACAAAGAACACAGGCAAACCAGGGTTTCCCTAAAGCATCGTTAGCCAACTATGGTTACAAGTTCCGTTGTTGTCAGCACAGTTCAACGAGTTGAACCAAAAGGTTTGGGAAATAGTAATGACTAGCTAGTTGATTTCGTCAGCATCGAGTTACATCATTGTACAGGAAATGCACCCCAGATCAGATTTCTTATTAGATCTAAAAATAGACCCTACAAAGTTATGCCTTTTCTCCGCCCAGCACAGACACCCTCCTACTCTCAAAAATATAAAGAGGCCATTGAAACACAAACTTCAAATCAAATGAAGGTTCATGTTCTCAGGCTGCTGGCATTTGAAGACAGATTACTGAAACAGTTGACATGTAAGTACATTTTTATAGATTTATCCATCATTAATAACGTTCAGTCAGTGGTGTAGTCTAGTGAGTATACTGTGATTTTACCCTTCCAACCTTATACTCACCCGTCCCAGAGTGACAAGCTTGTGTGTGTGTTATCAACATGTCAATTTATTATAAGCAACACAATGACATTTACATCTGGAGAGACTCGACTGATTCTCTACTGTTTAGTGTCAATCACCATCAGCCAGTTAAGATCTACATTTAGCCTTAGATGTTATATGAAGATGGTCCCTGGATCATAGGTTTTATCAGCTGGCAATTTTCAACGCACATTTAAGAGTGCAAGTTGAAACTGTTATTAACAATAATGGAAAGATGAGGCTTATCAGTATGTCACAATATCATCCTCTTTTTTTGTTTCTGTTTTGCACCATTTCCTGCCAGTCTCTCATCATAGTTATGCATTTCGATACACAAGCTTTCAATTCGATTCAGTTTCAGTTATTTTGGATATACTGTATATCAGGTACAGTACATAGCAAAAAATTATGCTTCAGGAAATTTTTATAATAATAAAGTTATAATAGGCCTATTTACTTTAAAATTATTTCTACTCCACTTCATTTTTTTGAAACATTGAGGCAAAACGTACTCAGTAACAGTTCCAGGCAAACAGTCAGGGCAGGCGGCAGGCAAGAGAGGGTTATCCGGGAAACAGGCAAAGATATCACAAGGCAGGCAGCGGGCAGAATACGGAGGTAACAGGCAGTCAATGGTCATAAACAGGGAATCAATACACAGGAATAAACGCTCAGAAATGTCAGCCGGGCAAAACAAGACTTTGCGAAGCCTTGAGTCTTTTATAGTCCAGGTGATATGGATCAGGTGTGTGTGTAATCAGTCCAGGTATGGAGTATGGGAAATGTAGTCCATTAGTATTCGGGTGAGGGTGCCCTCAGGTGGCGATCGGAGGGAGCCACAGAGACCGAGTTTGTGACATTTTCTTTCCCCTCCATTGTGTTATAAAGGACATACAGCATATGTACTCTTTTTTTCCCCTTCTTTTTCTTTCTTATTATTTGGTTTAATTTTGGTATGTTTATGGTTTGTGTGTAGTGCTGGTTGTTCTTGATGTTTACAATAAAAATAATAATAATAATAAAAAATATTATTTTAAATGAATTCATTGTGTAAAAAAATCGTTTGAAATTAGTGAATGAAAAATTGAGTAATAGCAAATTGAGTGAACATAATTTTTGAAACATAACCTGCCAAACTGCCTTGCGATTTGACATCGTTACCCTCCACGGTTGATTTTTACCCTCATTTTACGAGTGTTCATTCCAAACCCATGTCATTAGGAAATTGCATAGAACATCTTGTGTGTAAAAGCAAACTGTTACGTTAAGAAAATATAGTTTAGCCTAGTAGAGTTCAACTAAAGTTGTATTCGTTTACAAAATGGTAATGTTAGTAGTAGAGTTATACAAGTTGTATTTGAAATAATAAAAAATGTGTTTGATTCAGTGGAACTAATGCTAACAAGAAGAAGTCAGCCATGTCAGGCTTATTAACAGTACCAAGCTTTACATATTGATACGTATGCCAACTAAATGAAGGTATCATAATGCTACTTTATGAGATTTTTACATTAAGGCATTCGGGCACACCAAGCGGAGATGACTCTCATCCATCGTACACTCTTCCCAGGAGCGTTGCAGGTGTTGTGAAGCCAGGAGGTTGTTTTTTTTTTTTTTTTGGATAACGGAGAAGTCGTGATTCTCATGATTTCATTCACCATAACCCTGTCCAAAGACTGTCCTCTCAAACCATTACAAACTCTAGTATCAAATGCATGTTAATGTTCATCAGTCTCATCTTCTCATGTCTGTTTGGTGATGTTCCACAGATATTGTGTCGGACGGTGATGATGGGTTTCAGCGTGTTCATCATCTTTGCTCTGCTGCAGATCCGTCTGCTGAATGCTGGGGGGAATCCAGAGGATCTTTCTAACATTGAAAGCACTGGTATGTTCACCTTCAGTTCTGGTGTTTCAACAACTCCTAAACTAATCCATGTGTGAGCTAAACTTATTTATAATTATTGTTAATAATCAATCCATAAATAATCAGTCTTGGGTTTGTGTATTTCTTGGATTTGTCTTGCAGACACTTCTAATCACCATCAGCGTCACGCTCGTGGATTGTCTCTAAAGAAGCTTTTTGCTGGGAAAGATAAGGACCCGATTCTTGACCCAAACACTTACTTGGAGTTGGTTGACTCAAAAACTCCACCTGAAGATGCAGTTAAAGTTCCCAGTGACTTCAATAATTACATTATTCTAACTGGGAAATGTAATGATGTTAAGTTAGAAATACTTAATAGCCAAGCTGCTAATGATAAGGAACGTCGATTTCTAGTGAATAAAGACAACTTTGAAGATTTACAGTGGAAAACATGGGCAGATATAGAGAGTAGCAAGACTCCATTTGCCCCAGTATGGATTTGTAAACGTTATTACATTGCTAAAGATGAATCTGGAAAGCCTTCTTTGACCAAACAAATAGATAAAAAAAAAAAGAAAACTGAATATCTCTTCCTAAACAATGACAAATTGGAGACATTACATATGGATTCTGAAGATCCAGTACAGAAAACGCCAGGAAATATAGAAGTGCTAAAACACTTCATATTTGTCAACAAGAACTGTAAGTCAGCCAAACATGTGTTGAAGTTGGATCAAGGCAGTGACGAATCAAGTTCTTCTCAGAAGGGCCGTACACAAGCGTTCGGAGGGGCATTAGGAGGATCAGCCTCTGGTACAACTCCAGCTTCAGTTAATTTGAAATATGACTATATTCGCTCGAACACTATAACAACATCCAATGTTGATAAGGTCCTGCACTCCTGGAGTATGGAGATAGAGGTTCCACCCAACCATTCTTGCTCCATTAAAGTTACAAGCAAAACCTTTACGAGTACAGTCCAGTACTCAGGTTGGCTCACCCGACAATACGGGATCAGTGACGTACGCACGACCTCTGTTAGCGGCACCTATGAAAATCAGGAAGCAGCAGACCTCGAATCTGTGTATAACTGCAAAGCCGAGAAAGAAAAGGTGATATGTTGAAATGCATGAAACCTGCACAACTTCTAAAAAAAACAAATTACATTTTGCTATGTGTGTGATCATAACAGAATGTAAAAAAAGTAAAAAAAAAAATGCATTCAAAATGATTTCAAGAATAACCATTAAATTCAATTTTAACATGCTAACAGTTTTTATTTTACTTTTATATTGTCTTTTTATTCCTATATTGTACTTCTGTTTAATTTTTTACAAGCAGATAACAACTTTGTTTAGAAGAACACATTTAAAGCTACTAGACAAAAAAATGGCATCTGAGAATTTTTAAAAAATATATATTTTGCACATTGATGTTAGAAACTATATAAAATCAGATGTTTCATCAAGCAATGTTTATTTTCACATTTAGATGCCTATGTATGGCAGAAGGCCATGTAGTATTAAATAACATCAGACATGCATTACTGTAATCTTAAAACGATATATTCAGCCATTTTGAGAANTTTTTTTTTTTTTGGATAACGGAGAAGTCGTGATTCTCATGATTTCATTCACCATAACCCTGTCCAAAGACTGTCCTCTCAAACCATTACAAACTCTAGTATCAAATGCATGTTAATGTTCATCAGTCTCATCTTCTCATGTCTGTTTGGTGATGTTCCACAGATATTGTGTCGGACGGTGATGATGGGTTTCAGCGTGTTCATCATCTTTGCTCTGCTGCAGATCCGTCTGCTGAATGCTGGGGGGAATCCAGAGGATCTTTCTAACATTGAAAGCACTGGTATGTTCACCTTCAGTTCTGGTGTTTCAACAACTCCTAAACTAAACTATAGTCCATTTGTAAGCTATACTTATTTATAATTATTGTTAATAATCCATAAATAATCAGTCTTGGGTTTGTGTATTTCTTGGATTTGTCTTGCAGACTCTTCTAATCACCATCAGCGNCTTGTGTGGGTGGGTGTGGGGGTGGGTGGGTGTTGATATTGGGGTGAAAATGTTGATTTTTGTACAGATGCATTACATTGTATTCTGAAAGTGCCTGAAATCAATAAAAATGTTAATCACAAAAAAACAATGGAGATGGTACTAGAATAAATGTTATAAATTTGAACGAGACAGCAGTGCAGCAGGGTCGTAGCAGTTACTGTAATTTTTACAGTAGTGTTACTGTAATTTAATCTATTGTATATGACTAAATTGTCCTATACAATATATTAGTGTAAGTATATAAAAATTAGTTCAAACTTTGACCTGTGGAGGGCATTAATACACTTAGCAGTGTCTACACTGCCGGAATTCTAATAGAGAAGAAGAAGAAGAGAGCTAGTTCAAGATGTGCATTTATGGTTAAAACATATATAATTTTTTATTTTCTTTGAAAATGACAACGTTTCTCTAGATAAGACTTATTCCTCGTCTGGTCTCGTTTAAAGCTCTTTGAAGCTGCACTGAAACTGTAATTTTGACCTTCAACCGTTTGGGCTCCAGTGAAGTCCACTATAAGGAGAAAAATCCTGGAATGTTTTCATCAAAAGCCTTCATTTCTTTTCCACTGAAGAGAGAAAGACATGAACATCTTGGATGACATGAGGGTGAGTAAATTATCAGGAAAAGTTTATTTGAAAGTGAACTAATCCTTTAAAAGACATACAAACTTGCATTCCAGTACTTCCTCTGTTCTTCCAGCTCTTTCAGATGTCAGCCATATAACTGACAGCTTTATCAGCTCCTGCAATGAACTTTAAACCTGTTTTGTTTTAACACACATTTTCTTTAAGATAACATAGTACAAGGAGAGTATTGAACGTCTATATAACTCACCAGCTATAAGTTAAGGAGAAGTTGCTGAAAATTCTACCAGTATCAAGATAACAGGAATGACAGTGATATAAGCGGCAGTGCCGCTGCAGGTAGAATTCAAATTCATCACTTTGCATGTTGATACTGAAAACATTTATGATAGAGAGACAGAGATAAACATCTTTATTTCTACACTGAAATAAACTGTGTGTGAAGGAGGATTTGAATACGTCTCCATCAATTGGCTGTTCTGCACCTAGAATACATTTCCACAATATATTCCTGCATCTTAAAGACATCTTTTTGGTGCAAAATAAAACCTTCCATAAAGAACCATGCGTTGAAAGTGCTGTATTGGACCTTAATGGTGTTATAAATAATAGTTTATTTTCATCAGTATTAGAACTTCCTGTTTGTTGCTGCCGCGCTGTTTTTTTAAAAGGCATTTTTAGAATTTATGCACATCTTCTATCCAGTGTTTTTGTATGCGATATCCTAAAATGTGCATAAAAATAGGAGGATAAAAACAGCTACTGTCTGCAATATTTTCACCAACAAGCAAAACTGGTGAACATCTGAATGCATCAGTACAGGAGTTAAACAATCACTTGAGTTCATGCAAATCAAAACACAACAGCACCAAACATACTAGATATCTTATTTTAATATAATTAGGTAAGACACACATTCACAGAGACAGTAAAAGACAGTAAAAACCAGATGAATAGGAACAGAGCAGAGAACTACAGCTGAACAGTGTAAAAGAGCAATAAAACAACCTTAGTTTGTTCACATCAAACATCTGAGGCTCATTAATGGTCACAAAGATCTTTAAAACCAATTAATGGGTCATTTAAAATATTAAGCATATAATATTACTATTACTAAAGATGTGACATTTGCAGAAATTTTAATTAATTAAGGAGGGACCTCCTTTTAACTCTGACAATTTTCTAATAAACAATTTTCTACAAAAACTATTCTGTTGTTATGAAAATTTCAGCTCAGCC
>RJVU01008195.1:2017-13178 GCA_003731715.1 Anabarilius grahami | reverse complement strand
CAACCCCAATCTGATCAGCAGTTTCCTGACAGACAGGCAGCAGCTGGTGTGGCTGGGAAACTCTCGCTCATCCAGGACTCTCACCATCAGCACTGGAGCTCGTCAGGGATGTGTTCTCTCCTCATTGCTCTTCTCACTGTAAGACTGAACCTCTATTAAGATCCTGAAGTCTGCTGACGACACCACAATGGTGACGAGTCTGCATACAGACGGTAGAGATGGCTGTCTGGTGCCTCATGACAACCTGGAGCTGAACACACTCAAAACAGTAGAAGATGAGAGTGGACTTTAGGAGAAACCCCCTGCACTCCCCCTGCTCTTCATCATGAACTGCACCGTGGAAGCAGGTATCTCTCAGGACCTGAAGTGGGACATTCACATTGACTCCAAAGTGAAAAAGGCGCAGAAGAGGTTGTCTTTTCTTTGTCAGCTGAGGAAGTTCAACTTGCCACAGCAGCTGCTGATTCAGTTCTAGCCATCACTGAGTCAGTTCTATGCACTTCTATAACTTTCTGGTTTGGTTCAGCCACCAAATCAGACATCAGGAGACTACAACGGACAGTCCGGACTGCTGAGAGGATTATTAGTGCCCCCTGCCCACCCTCCAGACATGTACTCCTCCAGAGTGAGTCATCAGACTCCACTCACCCCGGCCACAACCTGTTTGAACTGTTGCAGTCTGTACAGTGATTCAGATCACTGAGCACTAGAACATCTAGGCACAGGAACAGCTTTTTCTCACAGGCTATTTCCCTCTGGAACAGTTAGTGCCTCCCAAAGCGTATGCCTGTACATGCAGTACCCCACTGCATTACCTATGCAAATTTAGTTGGTATTTATTCATGTTATTCATAATACTGTAAATGATCATAATCTGTAAATGTTTAATATGACTAAACCTAACTGCATCTTTATACTTTTTAGATTTTCTATTCTTAAATGTATTACTATATTTCTTGTTGTTTTATTTGTATATGTGTATTAGAAGCTTCTGACTTATACGCAGTTGATGCAGTGAACACAATTCAGTGCTTCTGTGTTTACGTTCAAACGTTACCTCTTAGGCATCATCAAAAATATCTTAATTTGTGTTCTGAAGATGAATGAAGGTCTTATGGATTTTGAACGGCATGAGGGAGAGTAATTAATTACAAAATTTCATTTTTGGGTGAACTAACCCTTTAAACAGTGATTTTGTTATTGTGACTTTCTTTCTAGGTACTGGATGCGACAACATCCCAGTGATCCTTTTATACCCTTTGACCCCTGAAGATGAACCATGGACCTTTTTTCACTTTCTTTTGAACAATGGAGGCTGGTTCACAGAAGACTGTGTTATTATTCCATTTCTTGTCCCAAAATTATTCATACTCGGCTGCTTGTTTGGTCCATGCAGGGAGTCCAGTAGAGTGGAGAACACAGTATGCCTACACTTTAAGTGATCCAGCCTGTATGACTATGAACGTGGATCATTTTACTGACATTTCCTCTAGGTTACTAGATGCCTTAAGATCAATATTTGACAGAAACCGCAGATAAATCACGTGAACAGAATCTGGGTCATTCCTGATATATTACAGGGCTGGAGAGTGACCCAGAGTGCAGCAGTTTAATGCAGAAGACCAGCCCATTTATTCATGTTGGAAGAACTATGATAACAGAAGTGACAGTTTAGGTCTTTCTATCCCATCATATTTACTGCTGACATGTTTCAATCACAACATAAAGATAAATAACAAATTGCATATGGAGTATTGTGCAGTCAATCCCAATTCTAACTGTAACATTATGAAAAAAATGTTGGTTTGGATTTAAACAAAAATGAAGTATTTCAATTCACAGAGGCATCAATTCAATTTTATATTTATTTGTAAATCGCTCGTCACAATATGCATAGTTTCAAAGCAGCTTTACAGAAAATGCATGTGAAAATGCGTTACAATTTAGAGTGATCTGTCATCAAGGGTGACTGTCCAAGTTTCAAAAATCTACATTTACATAAAATGTTGGCTGTCTAATACAAACAGTCTCTGAGAAACTCGAGGAAATGCAGAACAACAATAAGAACATGCTGGTGCTGAAGAAAAAAGCAAATCACACTGCTGTGCTACAGTATAGTGCTATATACAGGAGATCAATTACAGTGTAAAATACAACATTACATTATATAAAACTTATAAAAAATGCTGCTGTAACAATAATGTAATTTATCAAAAAAATAAAAAATAAATAAAATAAATACATTATATAGTATATTAGTTGTCCTAGATAGTTCTTCTAAAGTGTTTGATTCATAAGGCATAAAAAGCCTGTTTTTGTTTCACTTGCTTTCTGTGTAAAACTGCATTTCACCTGTGTACGGCATAATTAATAATCTACTGTTAATAATCTGCATTATATACTTCTATTATTCATTTTGGTCATTATAAGTATATATAAATAACTTTGTGTCTTACACTGTTCCATGGTAACACTTATACAGTAATAAAGTCATTAGAAATCATTTGCAAACTATTAGTTAATTCATTGTTTATTAATAGTATTATTAACACATTATCAGGCTATATACAAATAATGAATTCTTCATTCATTGTTACTGTATTATTTTTTAATTAGCTCATATGTAAAGACTTGATGAATACAATGTTTGAAAGGAGCCTAACAGCATGTATTATTTACAGTAAATAAATGCTTATGTATAAAATGAATTTATGCAAATTGATGCAAAAGTGTTGTTTTGCGGTGTGAATTTTGATCTTAACACCTTTTAACCTTATTATTTATTATTCTCAGGTTAGGTAAAGTAAGTCGAGTCTGGCCTAAATTATAAGCATTTTAAATTACTTACAATTTGGTCAGAAGACTCCTCTGTGGTATGTTCTTGTTCAAAGTCTTAAAACACTATAAATCAAGCCAAGGTAGGCAGCTTTTGTAATCAATTAAATTTCTTTTAATTGGTTACTTTTCTTTTATAATAAACAAAAATGTAAAGGCAAATAAAACTTCATCATTAAAGTATAAAATACAGTAATCACTCTTGAGTCAAAGGTGTAGTCAGCTCTGGGCTTCTAGGCGTCGGGGGTACTGATGTATCAGTATCCGAAGAGGCAATCAACTCATCAGTCTTTTATACTAGTGTTGTTTTTTGCTGACGTTGGGTTATCTTCTTGATTGACGTGCGTTGTAACTTTCCCAAAGTTTCCAGACACTTCTCAAGGCCTCGCAGGTGCAAGCTGTCTGGCTTTTGTGTCCTTGAACTCCAGTAAACTCAGCCAAGATGGCTGATGTCCTTATAAGTTTCTAGGAGTAGAACCACAGTTCTCTGTGTCCTTGAGCAAACACATAGAACCGCACACACTTCTGTGTGCTAGCAGTCCATTTCTGCTGCTCCTTCTCATGCACAGGCACACACACATATTCAAGATTCAAGATTCAAGATTTTTATTTGTCACATGCACAATTATATAGAGCATATATAACCAGCAGTGAAATGAGAGTCAGGTCCGCTCCATGGACAGTGCAATTATTAAAGAATACAACACAGATGAAAATATACATAACTATAACTATGAAAGAATTAAATAAAAGTAAACAATAAAAATATAAAAATAATTTTTTTTTAAAAAGATGTATACTGTAGAATTAAATATGGAATGGAAAATAATGTGCATGAAAGTAAACTGTAGTCTTAAATATTAAGATACACAGGAATGTACAAGAGGCAAAAGTGCAAACAGGTTAACACTTTCAGTATGTCAATGTGAGGTAGTGAATTATGAATATCTTACTGATAAAGTGCATATTAAGTGAAGACATGGAGATGTTAAGAGGCTGGTTTAGAGTTCAGGAGCCTGATGGCCTGGGGAAAGAAACTCCTCCTAAGTCTCTCGGTTTTTGCCATCAGACTACGGAAGCGCTTACCAGATGGCAGCAAAGTGAAAAGATGATTACTGGGGTGGATGGAGTCCTTGATGATTTTAACAGCTCTGCTTTTGCAGCGTTTGAGGTAGATGTCCTGCAGAGAGGGGAGAGCAGACCCTGAGATGCGCTCAGCTAAGCGCACAACTCTCTGCAGGGCTTTGCAGTCTTGACTGGAGCTGTTCCCATACCACACTGAAATACACTGAGTCAATACACTTTCTATGGTCCCTGAATAGAAAGTTTTCAGGATTGCTGGTGAGACCCTGAATTTCCTCAGCTGTCGCAGATGGTACAGTCTTTGCCTGGCTTTATTAACCTGTGTTTGAATGTGGGTAGTCCAAGTCAGGTCCTCGGAGATGTTTACACCGAGGTACTTGAAGCTACTCACCCTCTCCACAGGGGTCCCGCTGATCATAAGAGGAGTGTAGGGCTGCTGCTGTCTCTTCCTGAAGTCAACAATCAGATATTTTGTTTTGCTTACATTCAGAGAGAGACAATTGTCCTGGCACCATGATGTTAATTTCTCTACCTCATCCAAGTATGCGGTCTCATTATTGTTGTGAATGAGGCCCAGAACCACAGTATCATCAGCAAATTTGATAATAGATGTGGAGCTGTGGGAAGAGAGAGTAGAGCAGGGGACTCAGGACACAGCCTTGTGGGGCTCCTACGTTCAGGGTGATGGAGTTGGAGGTGTACTGGCCTGCTTTCACCACTTGAGGTCTGCCGGTAAGGAAATCAAGAATCCAGTAGCAGAGTGAAGAATTCAGGCCGAGGTCCATGAGTTTAGAAGCCAGCTTGATGGGGACTATAGTATTGAAAGCTGAGCTATAGTCGATAAATAGCAGCCGTACATAGTTCCTGTTATTGCTGTCAATGTGTGTGAGAGAAGAGTACAGGATGTGGGAGATGGCATCATCAGTGGATCTGTTGGGGCGATAAGCAAACTGAAGAGGGTCCAAGGTATCCGGGATGGAGGAGCAGATGACGTTTTTAACCAGTCCCTCGAAGACCTTCATAACTATCGATGTGAGTGCTACTGGACGATAGTCATTCAGACAAGAGGGTTTATTGTTCTTAGGTACAGGAATGATGACAGATTTTTTGAAGGAGGTGGGAATCACCGATGTAGCAAGAGACTCATTAAAAATGGATGTAAACAAACCAGCAAGCTGATCAGCGCAGGACCGCAGAATACGTCCGGAAATCCCATCAGGTCCGGCTGCTTTCCTGACGTTCACTCGCTTTAGAGCCCTCCGAACCTCGTCCTCCGACACGGTGATCACATGATCATCGCTGCTCTGACTGCTGCTTCCTGACGCGCTGATCGGCAGACTCGCGCTGCTTAGATTGCTTTCAAAGCGGCCGTAGAAAGTGTTTAGCTCGTCAGCTGAGGTGTTATGGAGGCCCAGGATGCTTCGATAGCGGCCTTAAGCTCATCCAGAGTGTTGGGTCTTGCGTCTCTCAACTTTCTCTTCACAATATCCCACAGATTCTCTAAGGGGTTCAGGTCAGGAGAGTTGGCAGGCCAATTGAGCACAGTAATACCATGGTCAGTAAACCATTTACCAGTGGTTTTGGCACTGTGAGCAGGTGCCAGGTCGTGCTGAAAAACGAAATCTTCATCTCCATAAAGCTTTTCAGCAGATGGAAGCATGAAGTGCTCCAAAATCTCCTGATAGCTAGCTGCATTGACCCTGCCCTTGATAAAACACAGTGGACCAACACCAGCAGCTGACATGGCACCCCAGACCATCACTGACTGTGGGAACTTGACACTGGACTTCAGGCATTTTGGCATTTCCTTCTCCCCAGTCTTCCTCCAGACTCTGGCACCTTGATTTCCGAATGACTTTGGACCACTGAGCAACAGTCCAGTGCTGCTTCTCTGTAGCCCAGGTCAGGCGCTTCTGCCGCTGTTTCTGGTTCAAAAGTGGCTTGACCTGGGGAATGCGGCACCTGTAGCCCATTTCCTGCACACGCCTGTGCACGGTGGCTCTGGATGTTTCTACTCCAGACTCAGTCCACTGCTTCCGCAGGTCCCCCAAGGTCTGGAATCGGTCCTTCTCCACAATCTTCCTCAGGGTCCGGTCACCTCTTCTCGTTGTGCAGCGTTTTTTGCCACACTTTTTCCTTCCCACAGACTTCCCACTGAGGTGCCTTGATACAGCACTCTGGGAACAGCCTATTCGTTCAGAAATTTCTTTCTGTGTCTTACCCTCTCGCTTGAGGGTGTCAATGATGGCCTTCTGGACAGCAGTCAGGTCGGCAGTCTTACCCATGATTGCGGTTTTGAGTAATGAACCAGGCTGGGAGTTTTTAAAAGCCTCAGGAATCTTTTGCAGGTGTTTAGAGTTAATTAGTTGATTCAGATGATTAGGTTAATAGCTCGTTTAGAGAACCTTTTCAAGATATGCTAATTTTTTGAGATTTTTGGGTTTTCATGAGCTGTATGCCAAAATCATCAGTATTAAAACAATAAAAGACCTGAAATATTTCAGTTGGTGTGCAATGAATCTAAAATATATTAAAGTTTAATTTTATCATTACATTATGGAAAATAATGAACTTTTATCACAATATGCTAATTTTTTGAGAAGGACCTGTACAGGAGATCAATTACAGTATAAAATATAACGTTACTCATTATAGCAATTAAAAAAAACTTACAAAAATGCTGCTTTAAAAAGTAATGTAATATATTTAAAAAAAAGCTACATTATATAGTATATTAGTTGTCCTAGATAGTTCTTCTAAAGTGTTTGATGCATAAGGCATAAAAAGCTTGTTTTTTGTTTCACTTGCTTTCTGTGTAAAACTTGTGAGTTTCACCTGTGTAAGGCATAATTAATAATGTTAATAATCCACATTATATACTTCTATTATTCATTTTGGTCATCATAAGTATTAATAATAAATAACTTTGTGTCTTATACTCTTCCATGGTAACACATAAACATTAATAAAGTCATTAGAAATCATTTGCAAACTATCAGTTAATTCATTGTTTATTAATAGTATTATTGCAGATAACACATTATCAGGCTATATACAAATAATGAATTCTTCATTCATTGTTACTGTATTATTTTTTAATTAGCTCATATGTAAAGACTTCAGCTTTGTTAACTCGATGAATACACCTGATGCATTTTAAACCATGCATTAAAGGAGTGTAATAGCATGTATTATTAACAGTAAATAAATGTTTTTGTTTAAAACGAATTTATGCAAATTGATGCAAAAGTGTCTATACGAACACTTACTGTTCACGGAATTAATAATAATGGTAGGATTACAGCATTATGTGTCCTCTTTTTCATTCTTTTAAATACATTATAAATCAATTTTAATCTGATTATTTGTTTTTCTTCTGCACTTGTAATTATTTTATCTTTTTGTAAAGCACTTTGAATTATCATTGTGTATGAAATGTGCTATATTAATAAACTTTCCTTTCCTTGCCTTGACTTGTGTGACTTATTCTAAAGTGAGAAATATTTAGCCCCAATAAAATCCGTTACTTTAAAAGTTCACCATCACTTTGGTAAGAATTAAAACAGACACAAGTGATGCAGAAAACATTACTAATTTTTGTTAACATGGCTTGACAGAAGAAACATCACACAACTTTGTGTCATTTATACTGTGGGGCTGTTGAATGCTCAAATCTGATTGGTTGATCAACATTCTAAGGTGTGCAATTATTTTCAAATGCACGGCTAAAGTAGTTCTAGCAGGTCTTGACCGCATTGCAGTTCCATATCACTTTGCCAAATGTAGGTTCCTACAGCCTCCATCAGCAAAAGAACCAAAACCCACAACGGCACCAACCAAGCAAATAAATATAGTAAACAATAGGATGAAAACCACAAATCATTGTCATGGTTTTTGCCACAAAATGTGTTTTTTTGTGTGCGTCCTGAAAGCGCATACTCTCTCTTTCTCTCTCTAATGCACACAAACTGTATAGTACGGACACACACCTGCACGAAATGTTTTGTCAATGCTGCTCTGATGAATTAAACAGTAAAATAGTTCAGCAACTTAAAAGATATGACATTTCTCACCAGTGAGGTAATAACCGTGCTCAAGGGCGTAGATTTGGTTTCAACTTTGGGGGGGTTGATCTTTGGTATGTGTGGCGACCAGGGCGGGCGAGAGTTAACGAGCTACACCTGGGAGGCGCACCGGCCTTAAGTCTCTCACGGAGGAGCTCCGGGAGCATAAAAGGAGGAGCGACGACCGTGAAGGACGAGAGAGGACCAGGCCTGGACTTTATTTTATGTTTTATTATGTTTGTGTGGCCGGCAGACGTCCTCGTTTATTTTGAATTAAAGTTTTGTTGAATGTTCGCCGGTTCCCGCCTCCTTCTTCCCGTATATACGAACTGTGTTACAGTATGGTTGTGTTGTATTGGGGCGGTTGTAACTGATTGATTTGAATATTGGGGGGGGTTACCTCCCCCCCATCCACCCCACAAACTACGCCCCTGACCGTGCTGTTCTTGAGGTAGGTAAACTTTCACTATTAGTAGAGACACTGCTGCCTGAGATCAGGTAGGCTATAATTCACATATGCTTATTCTCTTTCTCTCTCTCTCTGTGTGTGTATCAACTGTTTTATTCTGCTATCACAGCTCAAGCCTCCATTACCGTTACAGTGCATGGGTGGTAGAGATGAAGCATACACGGAAATCCACAATACAGGGTACTTTAATCAAACGAAGGAGAGATTCACACACAATACACGTTAGGTTAACAATAGGACAGACAGAGAGTGAAGGGAGTGAGTCCATGTATATAGGGAGTGCTGATGATGAAGTCCAGGTGCAGGTGATGAATGCTGATGGGGATATGACTAGGGAAGTGAGTGCAGGTGAGGAGACAGGAGGATCTTGCGAAATAGAGTCCGGGAGACAAGGCAACTGTGACAATTACTACTTTTGAAATGATGTTTTGGAATTAGCAACGGAGGCTTGCTGAGATGCGTAAGAAATTAGTCCCACACACAATAGTGTTATAAAGACAAAAACCTGACAAATGTCTTGAAATACAACATTGGAACGGTGTCTTGAGGTGTGGTAACTGTAGTATAAGCGGAATAATTGACTCTGGGACGTTGAATTGTTAGAAAATAATGCACACTTGAGGTGTAACTCTTCACATCATGGCTGCATCACCACCTCAAGTGTGCATTATTTTCTAACAATTCAACGGGCCGTCATCAGTTATTCCGTATATTATAGTCATATTAACATTAATAAAACAGTTTAACATTAATAAAAAATGCTCCAGAATTGTCACACCTGGTTGTAAAAACACGCAAGAAGAAAATGATGATGTTGATGGGTCAAATAGTCTTTAATAAATCCACACACTGGCAAACAACAAAGCACAATCATACACTGACCAGACAAAGGTGAACTGAAAACACATGACTTATATACACAGACAAACAAGGTGGATAATGATACACAGCTGACAGTGATGATAATGATGATGATCAGCAACCATGGTGACAGATTAGTGGCAGAAAATAGTGCAAAACAGAAGTTCAGACAGGGTGAATTGGTGACAAGAAGCTATGCCAGCGGTTAAACTGGGGTACGTGAGGTGACAGAAGGGGTACGCCAACAAAATGCAGACTCACGCATTAAGACAGTCACTTACCGCCATCTACTGGCAGTTTTAGTAGTTTTCAAGTTTTACCATTTCTCCATTTCTCTATTGGACTTTCTTTTTATTTAAAACATTATAAATGTTGTCGATTTAGAGGGCTAATATTATTTTACAACTTTATAGCTTCTCTGAACTCGGAGTGACTAAAATGACTCTCCCACAACAAAAAAAAGACATTAATTTATAAATGTACAGTTTTTCTGAAGCCTGTCATGTCATTCATCTGTAGAAGAAAACATTGATAACACATTGTATTTCAGTGAGCAGTCCATTCAATGCATTTAAAAAAATTATATTACAGTGATGCAAACATACAGCACAGCTCAGTGGATCCCGAACTGCAGAGTAGTTCCAAAGAATATACACTAACAAGAACTCTCAATTGTAACACCGGCGCCCATGGAGAGTCACTCACACACACACACTCTATATTGCACTTGCAGTTATTGTTAAAATGGGTGGAGCCAAGTCCAAGTTTAAATTTGACCGATTCGACTCTGGCTTTGGAATTTCAGAATGGTCATAGCATCATTTCAGATGCGATGTGTCTGAAGATTATTCTAGTTGATTAATTATTTTTTTAATGCACGTTTTATACCTAATAAATGTACTATTAGTTTCTTCTCTAAATATGTTCTAAATTCTTTCCATCACGTTTTATGTGCATTTTATTTCGTTGAATAAAAAGTATCCACCCCAACGAGTGTACGAGTTACATTTATTCACATCTTGTGCAGTATCTTAAAATGTGCAGATGTCGCCATTTTTTTTATTTTTTTTTTAGAAACCCAATATGACTCGTTTAAAATTCTGTACTACTTACATTACTGCATGCATAAGTTTCAGAAACCCACTTTAAAAATGACGGTCAAATGCAATAGATCATCGTTAAGACGCTGTATGGACCCTTTCTTTTAGAGATGTGCACAAATAGTTGAATATTCCTTCTGTAATTAATATTCGAAAAAAAAAAATACTATTCGAATTTTACTATGTTGCTTTGCTGGCCGTAAATGCAGTGAATCTATGATAAATCCTAAGCACTAAAACTCGCAGTTATAACTAAATGCACCGGGTGGCGCTGTTGAGCATGTTTAAAGGTGCCCTAGAATTAAAAATTGAATTTATATTGGCATAGTTGAATAACAAGAGTTCAGTACATGGAAAAGACATTCAGTGAGTCTCAAACTCCATTGTTTCCTCCTTCTTATGTAAATCTCATTTGTTTAAAAGACCTCCGAAGAACAGGCGAATCTCAACATAACACCTGATTCTTTTTTGTAAATTCTTTTGATATAAAGCACTATGAATTATCATTGTGTATGAAATGTGCTGTATTAATAAACTTTCTTTGCCTTGACTTTTGTGTGACTTAATCTAAAGTCAGAAATATTTAGTTCTAAACAAATATGTATTAAGGATCCATTCCTTGAAACATTTCAAAAGTTGACCATCATTTAACCTTCTTTTAAAATGATCAAAACAGACACAAGTGATACAGAAAACATATATTATTTTTTGTTAACATGGCTTGACGGAAGAAACATCAAACAAACATT
>RJVU01008125.1:2541483-2557311 GCA_003731715.1 Anabarilius grahami | reverse complement strand
CCCAGGACCAATAAGCCTCCGAGAGAATGGTTAGTTCGCTCTGACAAGATCCACCAAAAGCAACAGAATAACTTTCTCCCTGCTGCACATAAAAATTTAATGAAATGTCAAAATGATAACTCATATAGAAGCATATAACTGCAAAAAGTACCTCTACTTTCGCCCCCACAAAACAACGGCTCACAGTGAAACACAAAGAGAGAGACACAGTGAATTGAAACGCAGATTAAAAGAACCATCACAAATGAACAAATAGTAATTGCAAAGTTAAAAGATCATTTTTGCAGTTTGTCTTTTGCAGTATTTTATTCTTTGCAACTCATTTGGTCTCCATAAAGTAATATATACATATATTTTTTTTAATGTAACTAAGAAGACGCTTTCCATTTTTTTGCATCCGGATTATGTAACCGCATTCCAAATATTCCATCATTTCCCAAGCCTGCATCCAGCTGACAGAAGGCCAGAGGGATTGTGTTCTCTCTCGTTCTCACTCTTCCTTTCAGTTTCCTCCTCCTATCACAATTACTTCTTATTTTCTCATTCATCAGCGCTCTGTCTTTCTCATCTCACTGCCACTGTGCGTCTGCGGCGCTCGTACCGTACATCACAGCGGGCAGGGCTGCAGAAACAGGCTGGAGGCGGTGTAATGAGATCGAGATGCGATGGCATATTGCTCAATCACCACGACAGGAAACAGCTGAATAAGTGAACACAGCCTTCCAAACTTTGAGTGATCTGTCTTCTGGACACTTCATTAGCTTTTTCAGAACAAGTGTTTTCCACTTGTGCGAGGGAAAAACTACGCTAGTGTCTTTACAACTGTTGGCAATGGACCGTGAATATGGAGAAGGACAGCGAGCAGGTGGATGTAGCCGTTGTGAAGCCTGCGGAGTTCGTTTCCCGTGTCGTTTTCTCACATGATGAGTGTGTGACAGCTGGACATGGAGCTTATCTCCCCTGGCGCATCTCCCTCTATGGCCAATAAATCAGAACTGTGCTAAAAAGCCTGCTTGGAGAACATGTCATCCTTACAGATCCAATGCACTGAATATATTTGCATATTCTTTTGCTTTTAAAGGTCAAAAGTGTGGATTCTTCACTAAATAATGTCAAACAGGTTTCTAAAACTCTCCCCCGTCTGCCACTGGTCAAGCAAACAGTTAGCTCCGCCCCCAAACTCACGCTATTGGCTGTGTCGGACTGGGGTGTGTTTCCCAAAAGCATAGTTAGCCAATTATGGTTTCAAGTTCCATTGAATTGTGTTGTAATGACGGAACTTGCGACCATAGTTGGCTTCGGGAAACACACCTCGGTTCAGGTTTCTCAAACAAACTACGTAAACAGTCCAAAAATTTGGCTCTGCGTATTAAGTTATATGATATGAGAAAATATTTCAACTAAAATATTACACACATAATCAGAGTTACTATTATTAAAATATTCTGTAATATAATATAATATAATATCAAACGATTAATCGCATCAAAAATAAAAGTTTGTTTACATAATATATATGTGTGTCCTGTGTACATTTATGTATATATAAATATACACACACATATGTATTTATTTAAGAAATATTTACATTTAATTTATATTATATATTTAAAATAAGAGTTTAATATATTTTTGTTAAATATATACATGCATGTGTATTTATATATACACAATAAATATATACATATAATATGTAAACAAACTTTTATTTTGGACATGATTAATTGTAATTAATTGTTTGACTAATATAATATAATATAATATCAAACGATTAATCGCGATTATTAATGCATGCATGTATATATTTAAGAAAGATTTACATGCATATTTATATATTTATGTTTATATATAATTTTTACTATATATAAATATAAATATTTTATATATAACTACAATATATAATATATTTTGGATGCGATTAATTGCAATTAATCATTTTACAGCCCTAATATAATATAATATAACAAAATATAATTTTGAATATTATTAATTTTATGCTATTTTGATTAACAATAATCTGATTAGAAATATAGATGCAATGCAAGTTTTTTTTAAAGAAGGCATTAATATTTTTATTCAGCAAGTTTGCGTTAAATTGATCAAAAGTGACAGTCTTTTACTTTGTTACGAAACATGTTCTGTTTCAAATAAATGCTGTTCTTTTGAACTTTCTATGCATCAAATTTTGCATTTATCAAAAATGTATTTTCAACATTGATAATCAGAAATGTTTCTTGAGCAGCAAATCAGCATCTTAGAATGATTTCTGAAGGATCATTAAAATAGAAATTTAAATTGTATTAATATTTCACAATATTGCTGTTTTTGTACGAATTTTGCACGACGGAACAGCATATATATAGTATATTTAGTTAGTCATTTATATTTACATATATATATATATATATTCAGCTGTCAGACACTTACAGTACACTATTTTAATCCCTTAGGCAATTTGCCGTTAATATTTTTGCTCATTAACACTCCAGTTAAAACGTTTCCCTTGCGTGAGGTCCTTCAAATCATTTGTTTAACGCATCCACATCCTTAACCACTAGTTTTCCAACCTGGATTTGATTATAGCAGCACGAGGCCCGTGTGACCAGCATTATCTAGTGTCGAATAATCAAACACAAAATGCGTTCTTGTTACAGCAGACTTTTTTTTTTTTTAGCTTCAGCTGCCTTGAATTGCAACGTGTAAAAATAATGTTAGCGGCAGCTGATGTTGGAGAAATACAAATGGTGCGGTGAGGTGGGTGAGCCGGAGTTAAAATTAAACCTGAAAGGCTGTGATTACAGGTCGACGGCGCAGTGGAAGCCAGCGGCCCAGCCTAGTCCTGCTGCGTGCTTGCGGTGCGAGCCTGACCCGTGCCGAGCCTGTGGTCGAGCTGCTGGGACATCGGTGCAGACTTTGGAGAAAACACAGACCCAAATGACCAGAGTCAGTGTAATTTCAGAGCGGAGGATGTTTATGAAAAATCTGACATGATGTTCTGCAGTAATCTCTCACGGAAAGCCAGGAAGGATTGGCAGAGTGAAAAGTTGTTTTCGTTGGTGGTTATTAGGATGATGGCTGCATCTTCTTGAACACCCGCTGCTAGCCTCATGTTTTAATTTATGGACAACAATAATTACCAGCAGGCTTGATTAATTATGTCTAAACAATATGCTCCTCGCACACATGCCACAAGGGCTAATTATCCTAACAAACAGGATGGGCTGGGACAGTTGGAGGTTATCAGCAGAAGTCATGACCGTATGAGCGCCTTTAAATGTCACAGACCTACTAAAAAACACAAGCTTTCCGTGCCACAATGCCTGGCTATTCATTCTCACGCCCCTCCTCTCTTTTACCTTCCTCTGGCCCAAATGAAGTCATACACATTTTGTTATATGACGCCATGGAGTGAGTTATGAGAGCCTGTCAAACGGGCCGAGATTCCAGCCATTTTTCCGTCCCCTCCCGGTTTCCCTGCTCTTTCAACTCCACTGCAGGGGTGGACGCTTCATTCGTGTCACACGGCGCTCTTATAATGGCACAACAACAAAAAATCTATTTCGAAGCTAAAGCCAGTAGTGAGAGTCAGTTTTCTTTTCCAAAGCCTCATCTTGTAAAAAGCCGTTACAGCTCTGACTCAGCTTTGATAGCGTTGTTGAATCTTAACCACTTCTTGGTATCTTGGGATCTAATTAAATAGACAATTACTGCGTTCAACATTAAAATGCTGTGATGATCCGGACACACCTGTGATTGCTGTGATGTCGGACATCTCTAATTTGACGACTGTCTTCAACATCCAGACTACATTCAAAAGCTCTTTCTGTTTGTTGTTAGGCTTGTTTTGTATTTACGTGTTATCATCCTAGATTTTGTCTTATTATGTCATGTCCAAAACATAAAAAATAAAAACTAAATAAGATGACGTCATTAGGGCATCATAGGCCTACAGCTGTTAATAGATAAGCTTTCTGTATGGTTTGTTAGGATAGGACAGTATTTTGTCGAGATACAAGTATTTGACAATCTGGAATCAGAGGGTGCAAAAACAAAATCAAAATACAGAGAAAATCACCTTTAAAGTTGTCCAAATGAAGTCCTTAGCAACGCATATCCACTCACAAAAAAAATGCATTTTTGATATATTTACGGAAGGAAATTTACAAAATATCTTCATGGAACATGATCTTTACTTAATATCCTAATGATTTTTGGCATAAAAGAAAAATCAATCATTTTGACCCATACAGTATATTCTTGGCTATTGCAAAAATACCCGTGTGATTTATGACTGGTTTTGTAGTCCAGGGTCGCATATATTATATATAATAATACAATATATATATATATATAATTATTATTTTTACTTTTTTACTTTTATTATTGCTCTGCCAGATATGTTGAATCTTTATATATATAAATTGGTTGTTTTAACCCAGCGTTTGGGATGTTTTAACCCAGTGGTTGGGTTGTTTTAACCCAGCATTTGGGCTGTTTTAACCCAGCGTACTGGCTGTTTTAACCCAGAGGTTGGGTTGTTTGGGCTGTTTTAACCCAGCGATTGGGCTGTTTTAACCCAGCGGTTGGGCTGTTTTAACCCAGAGATTGGGTTGTTTTAACTCAGCGATTGGGTTGTTTTAACTCAGCGGTTGGGCTGTTTTAACCCAGCAGTTGGGCTGTTTTAACCCAGCAAATTGGCTGTTTTAACCCAGCAATTGGATTGTTTTAACCCAGCGTTTGGGATGTTTTAACCCAGTGGTTGGGCTGTTTTAACCCAGAGATTGGGTTGTTTTAACTCAGCGATTGGGTTGTTTTAACTCAGCGGTTGGGCTGTTTTAACCCAGCAGTTGGGCTGTTTTAACCCAGCAAATTGGCTGTTTTAACCCAGCAATTGGATTGTTTTAACCCAGCGTTTGGGATGTTTTAACCCAGTGGTTGGGCTGTTTTAACCCAGCGTTTGGGATGTTTTAACCCAGCATTTGGGCTGTTTTAACCCAGCGGTTGGGTTGTTTTGGGCTGTTTTAACTCAGCAATTGAGTTGTTTTATACCAGCGATTGGGTTGTTTTAACCCAGCGGTTGGGCTGTTTTAACCCAGCGTTTGGGATGTTTTAACCCAGTGGTTGGGCTGTTTTAACCCAGCGATTGGGTTGTTTTAACCCAGCGTTTGGGATGTTTTAACCCAGTGGTTGGGCTGTTTTAACCCAGCGATTGGGTTGTTTTAATCCAGCATTTGGGCTGTTTTAACCCAGAGGTTGGGTTGTTTTGGGCTGTTTTAACCCAGCGATTGGTTTATTTAAGAGAATTGGTTGTTTTAACCCAGCGATTGTGTTAAATGTTTGCCCCAACCTGCTGGGTAGTTTTATTTAACTCAACTACTGTTTACAAATTAATGTATTTCTTGCTTAAAATGAACCCACATATGTTGGAAATGAACATTTATTAATATGTTTAATTAATAATAATTAAATAATAAACATGTATTAAATTGCTTATTAATAAATGTTCACCTTTTGATTATTACTGTTGCCTCTATTAAACCTATTTTGGGTTCATTTTAATCCAGCCATACAGTCATTTTTAAACAATAGTTGAGTTAAATAAAACTACCCAGCAGGTTGGGTCAAACATTTAACCCATTTTTCAGAGTGTATAACATTTCAAGTTTAAATCGCTAAATATTCGTCACGTCTGCGCAGTTTGAGTTTAATTAATAATTACCATTTCTACGTTTCTACTTGTTTATATTCTCCACTTGTTCTTGCGCAAAGGTCGGATTAAGTGCGTTACCTGTTATTATGACGCTGGTCCCTCGTTATGGCTGCATCCTCCTCCTCCTCATCATCATTCCCGATACTGAATGCTTCCTTTTCTCCTCTCTGTCAAATCGCTCTGCTTGTTTTCACCAGCACAATATTACGTGACGCAACAACTCTCGTGCCACACAGTCCACCCCTGTACCGCGCCACAGACACCTCCGCTGCCTTCAAAACCCCGTCTCTCTCTCTCTCTCTCTCTCCACCTCCTCCTCTCCTCTGAAGCGCGTGTCTTCTCGCTTTACCAGCTCAACAAGCTGATTGAGTTACAGAGCGACTCGCGCAAGCATACGCACCGGGCGCGCGCGTAATCTCACACCTCCTCCCGCGTGCCCGCCCTCTCTTCCCACTCTTTAATGATATAGAAGCAGATTTGGGCAAATATTAATATTCCATTAGGGGCTGCAATTATCCTGAAGCGGAGTTGTCGGCTCCCAGACAGAAAGAGGCGTTCCTCCGCGATAATAATGTGGGTTTCTTACCTTAATTGCGCGTCAGATCATGTGTATGAATGAGGAGATGAGACCTCCGCCTGTACATGTAGTCATTAAGCACACAGAAACGCCAGCAGCCACGTTAATATTTAATCGAGCTGGTGGATGGGAGCTGTCGCTGCATTCTGTATGAAATATGACAAGGAAACAATGGTCGCAGTGCCCTTGGGGTGGATTGCGCGCGGCCGCAAACAATGAAGTTCCCCGGAAATTGCGCGTTCTTGATTATTAAAAAATCGCATGAAATAATAAGCAATAAAATGAATGCATCAATGGGATGCAGAGGCACAACGAAACATAAGATTGTGCATGACAGACAGTGCCTCACCCTGAACTTCAGCTGACGCGTGCGCTCCACAAATCCCGTTCAGTCGCGTTCAGATGCACATCCTTCTCTCTCTACTTCCAGAGGTTGATTCATATAGATATGATCCGTTACAGCATCAGTATATGGGCTACATTGTTCATTTTCTCGCATCCACAACATTCCAGTTGACCCCGCCCCCGGCGTTCGTGATTGGCTCAGAGACTCGGGGTGCCCGAGCACGAGCTATATTTAAAGTAAACAGGCGCACATCTGGACAGCGGTGCGCGTCACTGTCGCCGGAGGTCGCGAGCCGAAGCTGTGCGGTGAACCAGAAAAGACCTTGAATGTTGCCAAACTATTTCCCCGAGAGTTTTTGTTTTGTTTTTTATATAACACGGTTGATTAGAGATGGGAGTCGTGATCTAAAATCAAATTCACACGGCATAGATAACATTTAGGCGGCTCGGAGGTGGCATAAATGCACTTACACGGCAATTAAAACTGCATACATTGATACGAGGAGCTGAGGCGGCTCAGAACAGGCATAGTTTAGTCTGGCTTTAATGCAGCATTGCGTCTTTGCAGTGATTTTCAAGCGTGGAATAAAGCAGTCTTGACTCGACTGTGTAAAATTGCCTTAATTTCTCTTCATGATTCCTTAACTGCATTTCTTGCAGTACCTTTAAGCTAAAAATATATGGAAAAATAAAATGCATTTTTTACTGCCTTAAACTGCCAAATTTCAAAAGATTCAAACAGAACAATAAGACTACACTCTAAAAATGCTGGGATAAAAACAACCCAAGTTGGGTTGAAAATGGACAAACACAGCGATTGGGTTGTTTTAACCCAGTGGTTGGGTTAAATGTTTGCCCAACCTGCTGAGTAGTTCTATTTCACCCAACTATTGTTTAAAAATTACTGTATTTCTTGCTTAAAATTAACCCAAAATATGCTAGAAATTAACATTTATTAATATGCATTAATGATTGAACATTTATTAAGTTTAACAAATAACAATTAAACAAACATTTATTAAATTGCTTATTAATAGATGTCCACCTTTTGATTATTATTGTTGCCTCTAGTAATTATGTGTCTGATTTTAATTTCCAACATATTATGGGTTCATTTTAAGCCAGACATATAGTCATTTTTAAACAATAGTTGAGTGAAATAAAACATTTAATCCAATCGCTGGGTTTGTCCATTTTCAACCCAACTTGGGTTGTTTTTAACCCAGCATTTTTTAGAGTGTAACTAGCCAAAGAAATGCATTCTTTTTTGTTTACATGCTTTTAAATGCCACAAACACACATTTCAGTATCTACATTTATTCAAAAGATGCTTTTATCCAAAGTATTTGAACCTACATGTATTAAATATAAATACTAATAACCCATGACTATGTTCATTTTTATAAAATACCACTGATTACATCAAAATCTCATAATGTCAGGAACTCTAACTGCAGTTCTTGTGTGTGTTTATACAGTAGGCTAAAGGAATGGTGCAAATAATCTGTCAGGAAAATGAAACTACTGCCCTCTTGTGGTCAAACTGAGAACTCACATCACTTGATGCCTCTGGTCCAGTTATGAAATAAACACAAACTATTTAAAAAAATAATTCATTAATGATTTATTAAAATATTTTACATTATGTTCAGATATGAAACCAATAACTTTCAGGTTACTGCAATTTGTCCCACTTTAATCCTTTTTTTTTAAATTGTATTAAGCAATCTTTACTTTTTTAATCATCCTCCAGCTGATTTGGTGATTGATCACTGTGCTTTTGGAGTGAGAAGGTAGACTTTCTCTGTCAGTGAATCCAGTCCCCATGATTTGTGTCTTTCCTCAAATCCATCGACAGACTGAAGCAGTTCAATGTCGCAGCCCCCTCCTGGAATACGAGAGATACTGCCATCATTACTGACTTTAAAAAATACACATTCTATAATGCATAATAAATGACAAAAAATAGCTAAGATGACGTGTGACCAAAACTCACCAAACGCATTTTTTACATCCTCTTGTGATACAAAAAATGGTGGACCTGTATGTCAAATGTGGCGACAGAAAAGATCAAATACTTTATACAAAACGCTTCCACTGCTGTTCAAAAGTTTGGGGTCGGTAAGACTTTTTCTTCTTCTTCTGCTCACCAAGGCTGCTTTATTTGATTAAAAATACAGTAAAAACAGTGTAATATTTTTACAATGTAAATCAGCTGTTTTGTATGTGAATATATAGTAAAGTGTAATTTATTCCTGTGATCAAAGCTGAATTTTCAGCATCATTACTCCAGTCTTCAGTGTCACATGATCCTTCAGAAATCATTCTAATATGATGATTTGCTGCTCAAGAAACATTTATGATTATTATCAATGTTGAAAACAGTTGTGCTGCTTCAGATTTTAGTCGAAAACATCATCAATTTAATTCCAGGATGAATAGAAAGTTCAAAAGAACAGCATTTATTTAAAATATAAATCCTTTTTTAACATTATAAATGTCTTTAATGTCACTTTTGATCAATTTAATGCGTCCTTGCTGACCCCAAACTTATGCTTTTTAATGAATAATAATAAGGACTCTTTCCTAACATCACCTTTGTAGAGCTCAGGATTGTATTCCATTGTGTCCACCAGATATCTGCAGTCATTGTTCATTAAAGAAATAAGGAGCGTGGCGTACCTTTGGGATGAAGAGATTATGTGTTCAAATACAATCCCACTTAAACCATAAATAAATAAATGGATGTGAAATATTGATTATTTAATACGTACTTCTGCCTGTCACATGGGTTTATGGCCACCAGCGCTCCTCTATCCCAAATCCCTCCGAACTTTCCTGCAACAGCACTGTGAAACCACAAGAGGCATTTAAATGTGCTTCATGTGACGTTTTATCATCTAAAATTAGAAAGTATAAAACGCACCTGGAGAACTTGTATAAATCACACTGATAGATGGAGATCTTTCCATTTGCGCTCTGAGAACAAGGAAAATGCATTAGCTGAGAGAGCGTGAGACAGAAACATCACGCCGTCTGCTTCCATTAAGGAAAGCTGAAGCATTGTGAGCATCCGTCTGTATTAATCTGACACAGCCAAAAGCCATCATTACAATACAACGAGTCACATTATTTTGAATGTAAGAGTGACACGGCCATTTGTAAGGCTCTCTGTCATTCACTTCCAGTTATTTTACCTGTAGAAAAACAGTCACAAACACACTGGTTTAAAGCACTTTGTTATTCTTCTAGTTATTATGAATCAGAAGCACGTTCAAAAGACAGTAGAGTGAACCATAAGGTGAATAGTAGAGCTGTACGACTCTCCCACGATTCTGAACAGACAACTAAACAAAATAACACATAATTTACAAGAGGTTCTGACAAAATGTTGATTGCTGCAGACTATTTTAAAAAATATTTAATTAATTTGACTGAACTATTTTGAATATACTGTATTACCGGATGAATTATCGTTTTTGAATGAATCTGTTGAGTGAATAATTCAATGACTCACTCATTAAGACTATACTTGTTTCCTTACCGGATGAATCAGCGTTTTTGAATGAATCTGTTGAGTGAATGATTCAATGACTCACTCATTAAGACTATACTTGTTTCATAACCGGATGAATCAGCGTTTTTGAATGAATCTGTTGAATGAATGATTCAATGACTCACTCATTAAGACTATACTTGTTTCATAACCGGATGAATCAGCGTTTTTGAATTAAGCTGTTGAATGAATGATTCAATGACTCACTCATTAAGACTTTACTTGTTTCATAACCGGATGAATCAGCATTTTTGAATGAATCTGTTGAGTGAATGATTCAACGACTCACTCATAAAGACTTAACTTGTTTCATTAACGGATGAATCAGGGTTTTTGAACAAATCTGTTGAATGAATGATTCAATGACTCACTCATAAAGGCTTCACTTGTTTCATTACCGGGTGAATCAGCGTTTTTGAACAAATCTCTGGAATGAATGATTCAATGACAAACACATTTTTTTAACAGTCACTTGTCACCACCTACTGGTGTAATGATGTAATTGATACAATCTTGATTTGAAGCATCAAGTTACTTTCAAAAGGTAATTCACTCTGTTTTGATCACTACTGTAGACATTAGTGTTTATATCCGAACTATAAGCTTCTTTCCCAGTACTTCTGTGATAATATGAATTATTATAAGACAGAAATAATGATACTGTGTGGTTGAAAAGACTGTTTGTGAAGCTGTTTCATACCTATACATGACAACTGCTCTCTCTGGCTCAGAACACACATCTGAATGTTCGCTGTGATCATTGCCGAATCATTGTCATTTAAGAATAAGATCATGTGGGTGTTTGAATCGAGATTGACATCTTTTGCAGATCTAGTGGATAGTAACTCAATGTATGATTTATGAGTACTGTAATTTTATCATTGGCTTGTGCCCTGAAAACACTTTAGATGACAAATACGAGACCTTCAGATACCTTGAAAAGCTTTGCTCCAGGAATAGCTGATACTGGTTCTTCATTATAAGCAAGATTTTGCTCTGCAAAGAACTGTTTAATTCCTTTTTCGGAAATTTCAACTCCAACAACTGTGTGACCCATATCAGCCAGCCTGAGAAAATATATGAACATTTTAGGGAGCGCTAAGAAGATTTTTAACATTATTAATTGAAACAGACCTCGTACCATTTCATGTCTACAGCTTTTCCACATAATGGGAAAAAGAATCGAATCTCCTTTCGTCCACATACGACTTTGTCCAAGTTGTTTTCCAGCAAACTACCAAAAAGTAAAAAAAATCATTAAGAGAGATTTAGAGTTAAACAATACATTGATAACATTGTGTGGCATTTATGGATAATTCAAAATGAACATTATTCATTCGTAAGCGACACGTGATGGCGTCTAAATCATGCAGATATATGAGATATGTTAAAGACACCATATTATGACCTTTTACAGTCTTTATGTTGTTTTTGTGCTCTACAAGAACAGGTTGATTATTTTCCTCATATTCTCTATTGTTGCAGCTCCTCTCTTCCCAGTCTGTCAGTAACGCTCTGTTTAGTTCCTGTCTCTATGAAGCCCCTCCTTCTGAAAAGCACAATGTGCTCTGATTGGTCGGCTGGAGCAGTGTGTTGTGATTGGTGTTTGGGAAATGTCCCGCCCCTTACCATAACCGCCAGTTTCAACACACTACTAACTAACTCAACCAGGCCCCGCCCCTTTATTCTGCATATGAATTATTTAAATGAGGAATATTGTGAAGAAAACTCAAGATGGAGTTCAGAAACACTGACACTGTTATAGAGAAGAACTTTGGAACATTGCAGGGCTCTTTCATGCTCAAACAGCAACTTTACACACTAAAAAAAGATTGGAAAAACCTTAATAGGTCCTCTTTAATATGCATGATTCTAGTAGTGACCAAACATGTGACTCTGTGATTACTTGTGCACTTGAGGTCTGTGAAAACCAGTTCTTCCTTCCTGCCACCTGTTCTCCCACTCGGATAAAGCCATGACCCGGTTCGCCTGGGCAGACATGTCCTCTCTTCTCTTCAGGGTAGCGGACGGTTGCAAATAAGAAAAATGCAAATTAGACAAGCATGCATAGTTAGGAGAGCAAAATAAATAGGCTGATGAACGTTTAAAAATAAGGAGAAAATGCTTTCCGTAGCTGACGTCAAATGTTGTGCATCTAATCAAGCTACTGTGGCACATATTAATCTATAATTATAAGATGCATTTGACAAGTTAGACAGGTTTAATGACATGCACTTATGCTCAAAAATACTATCCAGACTATATGAAATATGTAAAGTATGTAAAGTACACTTCAACTGCTGTTTCTGCATTAAAATGCTTAATTTTACTATTCAGTCTATGTCATATTAATAATGCCGTATACTGTTGGGTCAACACAATTCAATATTAATACATTTCAATGTTTGATTAGTCATTTTTGTTGACTTTTGTGCAATAATCATTATTTTTTGTGTGAGGTCACCACTTGATTTGCTTTGTAAAATGTAACTACTACATTAATTACCTAAACAAGGCTTCAAAAAGGTTGAAGATCAAAAGGAATGGTCTGATCTACTTCACAATGACAAAGCATTATATATCATGTCATCTGTGAGTTGTTACTTTCTGTTTGTGCTGAAACTGACACAATATTACAGTGACCTTAATAAATGTATCATCTGACTGGTAAAAACTATCAGTGGGCGGATCACTGGAGTATCAGTGGCCAATAAAAGCATTAATGTTACACAACTTTAAAACACAGGCTGTGTGTTACTTTTGTTGCATTGTGCAATGCAATTCACCAGTCTTTATAAAAACACTGAGCACACTCCAGCAAAATAAGTTAATCAACATTCAATTCGAATCTGCAGACGACACTGTAAATGTTTGATGAGATTTGAGATTTGTTACCTCGCTTTTCCAATTCACCAGAAGAGCGGCTTCTCATATGCTTCGGTTTCATAACAGGAAGAGTTTGTGCGTGGTGGGCGTGGCTTCACACATGACGTCACACGTCGCTTTCGTTACTGGCTGTCGCTAGGATGCCGTGGACGCTTCCAGCTCCGGAGTTTCCTGTAGCTAATGAATATAATGTGGGTGAATGTGACAAAAACCGACTGAACCGGTGGGTCACGTGTTCTAGACTGTCCTAGAAAATCATGTAGGTCTACATCGTTCAGTATAGGGCAAATAAATGTAAATTTATTTGAGTAATTTCTCATTTAAATCAAGTAACATCATCCAAGTCAAAGAGTTTGATCTGAAAAATCACCTTATTTTATTTAAAAAAATATATATTATTGTAAAAAATGAGTTCAGCAAACTTTAAAGTCTCCCTGTAGTCAATAATTTAATCCCTTAAAACTCATCTTTGATCATTAAAATGAATGATATATATATATATAAAAAAAGAAGCTTGAATGAACTCTACACCCTTGCCTCATTTAGTATACCCGGTTCTATGAATATGCAAATTAGCCCCGCCCCCACCCACTTTCACCAGCTCAGAGATGATGATCACACGTTGACGTGATTGGTTACAAGGTAGTGACGTCAGAAACACCAGCGATTTCAAACCACGTTTTTGAGACACTGCAGTTTTTAGGAGAAAATACTCTTGAATTTGCACATGGTTTGTATTAAAGCATATTAAAAACACCACATACACATATAAACAACATTAAAAACTCGATTTACACCACAGAGGGACTTTAAAGGATTAGTTCACTTTTAAATAAACTTTTCCTGATAATTTACTCACCCCCATGTCATCCAAGATGTCCGTGTCTTTCTTTCTTCAGTCGAGAAGAAATTAAAGTTTTTGATGAAAACATTCCAGGATTTATTTCCATATAGTAGACTTCAATGGGCACCAAACAGTTGAAGGTCAAAATTAGTTTCACTGCAGCTTCAAATTGTTCAACACGATCCCGGATGAGAAATAAGGGTCTGATCTAGTGAAACCATCACTCATTTTCTGCAAAAAATTGAAAATTATATAAGTTTTAACCATAAATGCTCATCTTGAACTAGCTCTCTTCTTCTTCTTCTCTATTTGAATTCCAACAGTGTAGACACTGCTAAGCGTATTACTGCCCTCCACAGGTCAAAGTTTGAACTAATTTTTATATGCAATATGCTAGTACATAACAATTAGTTCAAACTTTGGTGCCCATTAAAGTCTACTATATGAAAAAAAATCCTGGGATGTTTTTATCAAAAACTTTAATTTCTTTTCGACTGAAGAAAGAAAGACACTGACATCTTGGATGACATGGGAGTGAGTAAATTATCAGGAAAAGTTTATTTAAAAGTGAACTAATCCTTTAAGAAGAACACGTCCATTAATATGGTCAAGAGAGAAAAATAAAGTCTTACTCATTTCCCCCTATTAATTGCATGTGGGTTAACAATGCATTCATTTAGATAAATTGTTGTTCACTGTTTGGTTCATTTTATTTCTAAAATCAGTTTAGAAGCCCAAGAAGAAAACAACAAAATGCATCAACATACCAAACTGTTTTTCAACATCAGCTCGTACGGTTGGCAGACATCAGGAAATAATTATGGCGTAATAACTTCATTCTCCTGGCATGGTGGTCATTATGAAGGACTTTGATGTATTATTCTGAGCAATTGATTTACTCGGTTTCATTTTTCAAAGGAACATTGAGAGACTCTGCCTTCAAGACCTCAATAAAACTCTCACAAAAGGCATGTGTCACGATTCAGGATGTTAAATGTAGGTACTTTGCTTCATAATGAAAACAATATGAGGAATGAAAAATGGCCTTTCTCCCATAATGGTTTAATATACACTGAACATGTTGCAGTGGCGATCGAGAAGAGGAGAATGGGGGGTTTTCTATCGCTGCTAAACTATGTTTTTATTTTTATTCTATTTTATTTTACTATGTATTTTATTTTAATACTGTTTGAGGAAGGCTTTTGCATTTTCATACTTTTAATATTGACTCATATTTACTGCTTTCTTCCTCTTTATTGTCTAACGTATCAGCTTCTTATACCCTAAGTGAACAGCCAACAGTAAAAGCTCATTTCAGTTGTAGTTCTATTAGTATTTTTGCCAAAATACTGGCAGGAGGAAAGAGCTGGACGTGTTTCTCGCCAATCTCCAGCTCTACTTCTCGTGCTTCTTTGAGAAGAAAGCTCTGGAGAAAAGAACAAAGTCTCTCGTGAGTTTGAATTTGAAGCCGGGCCTGAATTAAGCCTTACGAAAAAGCATGAAATTATTAAAGGAGCTGTGCTTAATTACTGAAATGGCACAATTAAGATGTGCATGTAAGCTATCAGCAGCTAACACGGCATGTCGTCCTTTACAGAGGCAGAAACATGCACTGTTAAACATTTTAGTGTGAAATTACAGTATATTTCAGGTTAATTGCATTACTTTCACGGTAATTTCACAGCAGGTGAAACAGTCAAGTGTAGTCAAGTAAAAAAGCTGTGAATTTAAAGTATTGGAAAACAAACAGTATCTGTTTGCAGTTACAGGTCCTTCTCAAAAAATTAGCATATTGTGATAAAGTTCATTATTTTCCATAATGTAATGATAAAAATTAAACTTTCATATATTTTAGATTCATTGCACACCAACTGAAATATTTCAGGTCTTTTATTGTTTTAATACTGATG
>RJVU01008125.1:2515890-2539953 GCA_003731715.1 Anabarilius grahami | reverse complement strand
CCGCGGGACCCAGCACAACCGAGTGCGGCGCGGGACAGTATTTGATGGGTGAATGCGGATGCGGGCGGCACGATATTATTGTGTGCGGGTTGCGGGAAAATAAAATTATTTGCGGGACTCCCGCAAAGTGGAAATATCTAACAAAATAAAATATAGAAACAAATAAACCTTTATTTATAATAAAATAAAATAAAAACGATTTACAGGCGCAGGGTCGGAAGCTAACTCTCGCGTGGTTCATAGACGCGAAACAGCCAAGCCTACCACACGGAGGCATCTGCACCGCATGACTCAGGTGAATCGCTTAGTCCTACAGATATTAGTAAGTTATTAAAGAAAGGAACATGCAAAACTACAAAACCAAGCAAAGGAAAATCTGATATTTGGAAATGTTTTTCAGTAGTAGGCTATGCGACAGCGATGGAAAGCACTTCTTTAAAAAAAAAAAAACAATCATTAATTTATGGAAAGAAAATAATAATAATAATAATAATAATAAAATCCTTTTAACACCAAAGAAAAAAAGTTTTGATACACATTTATACAAAATTTGCTTGAAAAATGCACCTATTACACTATATTATGTAACTTTTTTTGTTTAAAATGTAAAAAATTTATATAATGAGCGAGCACATCATGAGTCCATCTTCCAAACCATATTTTTGTCTTATCCTGTAGTGTCTAATCACTACGGTACGCCTATAATAAGTGTTTATATTCAGATTATTTCAGACGGAGCAGGACGCCAAGCGCTGCGGAGGATCCTGCGTGACTCCAGAGAGAAGTAGATCCGGCTACAGTGTTCCTCAGCAAGACACATGCTTTAATGAAGATATCTCAGAGCTCCTCTATGTGAGGTTGTCACAAGCAACTTGATCGGCTTCTGTGCTCAAGCAACTGCAAGTGAAGATTTATGCATTTACTGCCCATCTTCTCTTTCATACTCTCACTCTCTGTCTCCTGACCTTTAACCCAGGAAGTCAAACCGGCGCTCGGCCCCAAGCAGTATCATAACCCAGCGTTCCCCCCGCTCCCTCACCTGTTTAAGGGCTTCAGATGTCGTAAACTGCCCTGCTCTCTCAGGTAGTGCTTAATCATGCTATGGTTGAATTATACTTGTACTAAAACTGTTTCGTTTTTTAGTCGAGCAGAATAAATGCAATACATCAATCATCAATGCACTGAAACTACCTTTTGTTTTTTGTGTGTTTTTATATCATGCAATTCTCTTTCAATTAATTTTGTTGTCGCTATCCATAGGGGTTGGCTAGAATCATTTACATTTATGCATTTGGCAGACGCTTTTATCCAAAGCGACTTACATTGCATTATACTATACATTTGTATCTGTGTATGTGCAATCCCTGGGATCGAACCCATGACCTTGGCATTACTAGTGCCATGCTCTAACCACTGAGCTACAGGAAAGCTCATATAAGAATCATATTTAATAATGAGAATAAATAACAATTTGTTCCACAAGGTGGCACTTTTCTGACTTCCATAGCATTTTCCCTAATCAATGGAAGTCAATGGGGACCAACAACTGTTTAGTAACCAACATTCTTCAAATGAACTTTATGTAGGTTTAGAACAACTTGAGAGTGAATAAATAATGGCATATTTGTCATTTTGGGGTGAACTATCCCTTTAAATTCAAGCCTCACAAGAATAATCAACACATCCTTATGTTAGCGGATGGAAATGATTCATGGAAAAGTAATCATTGAAAATATGAAACCATGCAAATTTGCCTACGTGGATAAACAAAATGCGTTACATTACTTTTCTCCTGTATCAACTATTAGACTAATGGTTTATTGATTTTAAAGTATCAGCATTTGTGGTTAAAAAGTATATAATTTTATTTATTTTTCAGAAAATGTCCGATGGTTTCTCTAGATGAGACTCTTATTCCTCGTCTGGGATCATGTAGAGCTCTTTGAAGCTGCACTGAAACCCGTTGAACCCCAGTGAAGTCCACTATATGGAGAAAAATCCTGGAATGTTTTCCTCAAAAACCTTCATTTCTTTCCGACTGAAGAAAGAAAGACATGAACATCTTGAATGACATGGAGGAGAGTGAATTATCAGGAGATTTTAATTCTGAAGTGAACTAATCCTTTAATTGGCGGGTAATCTATGACGCCACAGCTAATAATCACAATAAGAGGGAGTTAATTGGTTACCTTTGGCAAGAACTCAAGATCAGGAAGCACGAGTCCAATTATCCCAAAGGAATTTACTGCTTCATAATGCCTTCAAATGCATCGCATTGTTACAAAAACAAGTACACTTAATATTGACTCCTAGACTGTGTTCAGTAAATGAAGATCATGGCCATCCAGAGAAGATTAAGAATCAAAAACAGGATTATTTATTATCATCTATGATACTGTTATGCAATATGTGTCCATTAGGGGGAGACATTGCATTGAGAATTACTGTAAATTGACCTCGTTCCAGCAGGTAGTTTCACATTTTCAGACTCCTTCAGAATACAATTGTTGAATTTTACACTTTTGTTTTAAAATATAAAGGGGAATCCTTCTCCAGTGAGGAAGTGAGTCATTCGAACCGATTCGAACCGGTTTGGGGGAACCGGTTTAACCTGTTCACTGAAAATTAAAAATTAAATGTTTTACATAATGAAATGTATCTGAATAATCGGAAAGACTGAAAAATACATCATTAGCACTTAAATCAGTCATGGAGTCTTAAAAATAAAACAAGTTAAAACTTTACTCTCTCTCTCTCTCTCTCGCGCGCGCGCTCTCTCTCTCCGTCCACGCGCCCATATGGTCGCGCTCTCTGTCAATCATTGCTCAAGCTCTCCCTCCGTTTGACCCGTATTTTCCTCTCAGTCAGTCCTGCGGGTGGCTCCGACAGCAGAGCTTCACTTCTTCAGACATATGGCCGAGAGACCTCACGTTAAACTCACCTTTACGAGACGAGAGCAGCTTTAAACGCACGCGGTCGTAGACGCGAAAGCGACCTATTTTAGTGTACAGAAGTGCGCGGAGGAATAAGCAGAAAAAAAGCAACACGTATCCGCTGGGATTTGAGTCCTGTGAGAGAGCGAGAGAGCGCGAGAGAGTGAGGGAAGAGTTTCTCCAAAAGTGGAAACAGACGAGGGGGACGATATTTTCCGTTTTCACGAGCGAAGACTAAGGAATTATGAGGAACGTTTGGATGATATTAACCCTCGGCTTGACAGCCTTTCTTTCGGGGGAAAGGGTGAGTTTCAACCGGGAACAATACGCGGTTTGCTGGGGGGTAGTTGAGCGTAAAGTCAAACAGCCACGTTATAAAGTAACCAGTCAAACAGTGTTCCTCTGCGCGGATTCACACTGTGCGTTACAATGTGTCAAATGATCAGGGATGTGTTCGATACATGTATCGTGGCGGATGATGTAATGTATCAAGTGTCGCGAATCACAGCAGTGTTTTTCAATTCGGTTTGGCATTGTTGTTTCACAGAGAACACGTTAATACGCAGAATTATGATTTAAAATATAGTGTTGTTAACAGGAATGTAGCCTAATTAAGTAACATTAATGAACAGTATTTGATTTTTATGACAGTTTTGGAATTTTTTTTCACTGATGTACTGTGAAATTAATGGCAGAGAAATATCTAGTCAACTTCTAGAGTCAAAGACGCAGTTTTAGGTTTGATTAAACTTTTTTTGTAGTTGTTGTTGAATTTAGATGAACGCTACATAAATGATTTACACATTTGTAAATGTGCATTGTTGAGCTAAACTTAAAGGATTAGTTCACTTCAGAATTAAAATTTCCTGATAATTCACTCATCCAAGATGTTCGTGTCTTTCTTTCTTCAGTCGAAAAGGTTTTTGAGGAAAATGATTTTTCTCCATATAGTGGACGTCAACGGGGACCAAAAGGTTGAAGGTTCAAATGTCAGTTTCAGTGCAGCTTCAAAGAGCTCTACATGATCCCAGACGAGGAATAAGAGTCTCATCTAGAGAAACCATCGGACATTTTCTAAAAAAATAAAAATTATATACTTTTTAACCACAAATGCTCGTCTTGCACTGCTCTGTGAGACGCCACACATTACGTAATCATGTTGGAAAGGTCACGCGTGATGTAGGCGTGAAAAACTCTCATTTTCTCCTCCAACGTCAAAGTCGTCCGACATCGTTGTTTTACCTTTTTTTGGTGAAGGGCTTTTGACTTAGTCTTTGAACGTTCGCTTTGTAAACACTGGTGCCTACGTCACGCGTGACCTTTCCAACGTGATTACGTAATGCGTGGCGTCTCACAGAGCAGTGCAAGATGAGCATTTGTAGTTAAAAAGTAAATAATTTAATTTTTTTTTAGAAAATGGCCGATGTTTTCTCTAGATAAGACTCTTATTCCTCGTCTGGGATCATGTAGAGCTCTTTGAAGCTGCACTGAAACTGACATTTGGACCTTCAACCCGTTGAACCCCAGTGAAGTCCACTATATGGAGAATAATCCTGGAATGTTTTCCTCAAAAAACCTTCATTTCTTTTCTGACTGAAGAAAGAAAGACATGAACATCTTGGATGACATGTGGGTAATTAAATTATCAGGAATTTTTAATTCAAGACCACAAACCTATGCTTTCAGGCACCCATTTTGTCCGTTCACCAGACGTTTCTTGTGTTCAGAGTGTCCAACTTCTCCCTTACAGTGACCAGGTGCCTCTCAGAGCAGCTTAACATGCAGAAGCTGTAAATCAGACACTAACTCTCTCTTCGTCACACTTGGCTCGGTTTGGTGGAATGTGAACACATGCGATCCTTGATGGTTTTGCATGGGCTTTCTCTCATCAGAATGGAATATGTATGTTCTGGAGCATTGCAAGTGACGTTCATTAATGTTTTGCAGGTTGCATTTCTGCCTGCCTGCCTTATTATACAAATAACCGGCAGTGCATGTGATGATGAACGTAGATCCTGAATAATCCCGTGCCAGTAATTTTTTGATGAAATGCCAGAGGGTTGGCACTTGCGTTTGTAATTCCATGGTTGACTGGCATGCTGGTTTGTACTGTCTCCTCCCATTGATTAGGACCTCAATCACTCATTCACTTTGGCCTAGAGGCATCAAGGCAGCAAAGAGACCCAGCATAGATTTTCTATACCAACATCATGTACACAGAGCAATTAAAGTTACCTGGCTTGAAACCTCCAGTAAGAACACACCGTCCCCTCCTCATGTAGACAAAAAGAAATGTTTTTTCTGCAAATGTGGCATGAGAATGACTTTCTCTGAAATTGTACGCTACGGACCGCTCAGAGTTGTGTTGTCTGTGGTCAGATGTATAATTTGCATGATGTTTTGGTAGGAAGTGTGAACACCGCCTTCGTTTGAAATTGAGATTTTAAGCAATTAAGGTCACTGCACCCTTGTCGCCTGAGACCGATCTCAAGGGAATCATGTTTAGAAAGCTTTCCTGTAGCTCAGTGGTTAGAGCATGGCACTAGCAATGCCAAGGTCATGGGTTCGATCCCAGGGATTGCACATACTCCAATACAAATGTATAGTATAATGCAATGTAAGTCGCTTTGGATAAAAGCGTCTGCCAAATGCATAAATGTAAATGTAGAAAGAAACTAGTGTCAGAAATAAACTACTGATACAAACATGCCTTTTTAAATCAGTTTTTAAACACTTTTAGTCACTATTTTACATTCTATCCAGTGCGTCATGCTTTATATGATGGTTACATGGTTAAATGAATGAAATAATAACCGTATTCTCTCAGCTGAGGCTGTTTTTCTATTCCTGATTAGCAAGCCGGATGGTCACACATCCACACTAACTCTGCATACTGAAAAATGTATTGAGTCTTTGAGATAAGGGCCGAGAAGTGTTCTGTAAATATTAATGGTTCAGGGTGGAATATTGGCTTTGGCTTATGAAATTATAATAGTGTAACATGTTGTGGCATTTGGCAGATGCAGTGTACAGGATTTGATTGCAAGTGATGATGAGCGTGTTAATGAAAACAGATCCATGAATAAGCGTGGAGGTTGTCAGCAGCTTTTAAACAGCGAGAAAATAAAACCTCTTTAAAAATGACAATCACTGAATCGCAGTCTTTCAAATCAGCTTGGCATTGTTGTTTTACATGCAATATAAGCATTAATACAAACAAAATTGTGTTTTTTTTAAATATATATATATATATAACACTAGCTATGTTTCCATCCACATTTTTCCAAAAATCTGGATAGAAACGCCAAGATGTGCATAAATAAAAAAAATGCACTCAATTGAGGCGGATACAATAAGAAGACGTGCACATAAAATACGATGGAAACACATTTACCGAATGAATCCCTCAAAACCTCATGTGACCGCCTCAGCAGAGGCTGTGATTGGATAACTGGACTAACCAGCGGACTAATCGCATCGCGGCGTCTCAAATGTTGGTTTGGCGGTTCTGAAACGCCCGAGTCAAAGTCTGTCATCAGAATGATTTGGTTTAATTCCCTCCAGAAGCATCTCACACGATTGTGTTCCCAAACACCAGCATCCGAACGCAAGAGAACATGACAGCGTTCTGAGATGCAACTCATTTATGATGGAGGAAAAAAGAGCCCGATTGAAGCAACTTACATTTTTATTACAGATATTTTGCACCAATTTCCCTGGAAGTGATGATTTTGTTCTCTTGAACACATGGGTTGGAAATGCTGATTTATTTGAATTCACAACTTTGGATGGAGACATGAGCTCTGTTATTGTTTTTTAACACCTTGCTGAATGAATAAATTTGGAATCTCATAATTCAAAGATTTAGGCGTCACACACTCTAAAAAATGCTGGCTTAAAAACAACCCAAGTTCGGTTGAAAATGGACAAACCCAGCGAATTGTTGTTTTAACTCAGCAGTTGGGTTTAACCCAGTGAATTGGTTGTTTTACCCCAGCAGTTGGGTTGTTTTAACCCAGTGAATTGGTTGTTTTAACCCAGTGAATTGGTTGTTTTAACCCAGTGAATTGGTTGTTTTAAACCAGCAGTTGGGTTGTTTTAAACCAGCAGTTGGGTTGTTTTAAACCAGCAGTTGGGTTGTTTTAACCCAGCGAATTGGTTGTTTTACCCCAGCAGTTGGGTTGTTTTTTGGGTTGTTTTAACCCAGTGAATTGGTTGTTTTAAACCAGCAGTTGGGTTGTTTTAAACCAGCAGTTGGGTTGTTTTAACCCAGCGAATTGGTTGTTTTACCCCAGCAGTTGGGTTGTTTGTTGGGTTGTTTTAACCCAGTGAATTGGTTGTTTTAGCCCAGCAGTTGGGTTGTTTGTTGGGTTGTTTTAACCCAGCAGTTGGGTTAAATGTTTGCCCAACCTGCTGGGTAGTTTTATTTAACTCTATTGTTTAAAAATTACTGCATTGCTTGCTTAAAATGAACCCAAAGTATGTTGGAAATGAACATTTATTAATAAGTTTAACAAACAACCCAATTGTTGGGTTTGTCCATTTCCAACACAGCTTGGGTTATTTTTAAGTGTGCAGGAATAGATTACATTTTAAAATATAAAAATGGTTATTTTAAATGATAATATTTCACAATATTACTGTTTTTACTGTATTTTTGTCAAATGCAGCCTTGGTGAGCAGAAGAGACCTTTAAAGGCATTTAAAAATCGTACTGACCCCCAAATTTCCGAACGGCAGTGTAAATGAGGCATGTTTTTCCTTCTCCAGCGTGCATTTAAAGTGCACACGTGGGAGAAAATCTTGCATCCCACCTCTCTTCCCTGGAGGGGCTCTTTTTTAACTGTTCCACATTGCATAATCCTTAATGGTCTCAGCAGGCATTGGGCCGCCAGGCCTGTAAAGGAATCCCAGAGTGCTCTTGTTTTGTCATCAGCCGACTTCTCTCCCTGCAGCTAAGCTCGTCATTATTATTACCCTGTCTTCGGTTACTCCAAAGAACCGTGGCATTATTCTTTATCTTCTTTCCCAGCAGATGGAAAGAATGAAGAGGCAGAGTAGGGGAGGGGAAAAAAGCAGATATGCCTCGCTGTGCTCCGATGGCACATGCCTCGTGCTTGTTTATGTCGGCACCGCAAACATCTGCATCACGTATGTGCGTTCGCTTCAAAGCCGCTCTGTTCAGGGTGTTTTTTTCCTCCGAGAGTTGGAGGCAGTTCTTTCACAGGGATAAAGTCATGCATACCAGTGGGAATAGACAAACAGCGCAAGCCGAGGAAGCGGTGGAAGAGCGAGTACTGAAAGTGCTGCTGCTTTGGCCCGGTTACTGTAGACTGTAAGGAGCCTCAAGGGTGCAAAGCCGTGACCCAGAGCCCTCCCAATGTGAACACACAGACTTGTGGGGGAAAAACCCTCAGCACACGCTGCCATTTAAAGCGCGCTCCTTTTGCTCCCACTCTGACTGTTCTTGCTCTTTATTAGCTTAGCAAATGGAAAGTTCCTTTGGAGGATTGTGGTTTAAGAACAGCGGCTGAAGTGCAAGGGGGTTTGCTTTAACTGCTTTCACACTGCAGCTTTTGAGACAGACGCTCGTCTTTGACGTCAAAGTTTGGTTGGTGTGGAAGTGGGTTTCTGCACACCAGTTAACCACACTGAATTCACTCGAGGTTCATGTGAACTCATGCAGTTGTTATAAAGGCATGCCGACCTAAATTACTGAAGTGAATTGTGTTTAAATGCATCTTTACATGTTCATGTTCACATTATTATTGTGCATATGTTCAGCAAGGATGCATTAAAGTGATCAAAAGTGACTTTTATAATGTTACAAATGTTTTTATTTTAAATAAATACTGTTCTTTTGAACTTTCTGTTCATCAAAGACTTCTGAAAACAATCTGAGCATCAAATCATCATATGAGAATGATTTCTGAAGGGTCATGTGACACTGAAGACTGGAGTAATGATGCTGAAAATTCAGCTTTGATCACAGGAATAAATTACTGTTTACAATATATTAACATAGAAAACAGCTGTTTTAAATTATAATAATATTTCAGAATTGTTACTGTATTTTTGATCTAATAATGCAGCCTTGGTGAGGAGAAGAAACTTTAAAGTCTTTCTTTTGAACAGGAGTGTTTTTCTTATTGCTGCTTGGTTTTGGAGATCAACTCGCATTCTTTACACTTGTGGCAGACAGACGTGTTAGTGGTAAAGACGTGAATAAAACAGTAAGGCTGGAGTCTTTTTTTTCTCTACGAGTTGTTAGTTATAGTGGTTAACAGCTGCAGCTAGTATTCACAATACTATTTACTGTGGTTGATACTCAAAAGTACAGTGTAAAAAGACAGGCAGTCTGGTGAGACGCTGTGCCTGAAGGGAACATGTGAGATTCAAGTCTTTTATAATGGGAAAAGATCTGTGTGAGTTGATGAGTGTAGAAACCGTCACTGCAGGTTAAATGTAGGAACAGTGTGAGACTCCATCTGTGTGCTGTAGTGTGCGTTTCTCACAGTCTGATGTTGTGCGTTTGTAGATCTGATTCTGCAAGAAATAAACAACTTGCCTCACTTCAGTCAGTTGTGATTGTGACTGAATTTGGTGCTTTGTTTTTTTTTTGCTAGGGTAAAAAAGCAGCAATGTTCAACTTTATAAAGCTCAGGGGCCACAAAGCAAGATCCCTTTAGCCTTAAAAACACACTTTTAATTTTTATGCTAATTATTTTATGTTAAAGAGTACATTTTCCATAAATATATATGCCACAGACTTGTTACAAAATTATTTGTATATTTTAATTGAATTTATTCGGTTTTTTTATGCATTTGCATTTTCTTTTCCTCTGTACAGTCATTTTATTATATTTTCTTTTATATAAAATTACATATTACATAAGTATTTGCATGTTTGGCTTTTTAACTCATTTTTTAATGCATTTGCAGTTTCCTTTCGCTGTACGGGAATTTTATTGTATTTTCTTTTATAATAAGCATTATATTTTTCTTTTGATATAAGCAGGATCCTTTTAGCTGCAAAGGCCTCATTTCTATTTTCTATAGTAATTATTTAATGTTTCTTTTCCTCTAAATATATAGTGATTTTTATTTTATTTTCTTAAGAGTATTTTGTTGCTTTTTTTTTAACACGAGTTCATGCCTCTTGCTGCAGAATAAAAAATTATATTGTGATTTTTTTTTTTATTTTTATTTTTTTTCTCAACTCTTTGGTAAAGGAACTTGCACTTGCTGTCTGTAAAGTACAGATAGTTAGACATGCTGTCAGCAGGTCACACACTGTTTTGATGAACCTGTGAACCACAGATTCCTCCAGATTGCTTCTGCTAAAATGTGTGAGCGTTCTTTAACATCTATGAATGCACCAAATTAAAATGCACAAATCATTTCAATAATTAACCATAGGTGAGGTTGATATTTTCCCAGCGTGTATTCATGCGTTTCTTTAATTTCCACATGCACCACATGACACTGACAAGTGGTTATTATGGGAAGTGTTATAAACCGTATCTGCACTTCTTTACACACGTTTTCTCTCCATTGCTTCAGTGCATGTGGCTTTGTATAAAACACACTCAAGCATCCGATGAGGTTTTTGAGGTGATGTTGAAGAGACTTCTGAAATTTGTGAAATCTGGACCCCTCCATCGATTTCACTGATACTGTGGCTGCAACTATATCCAATTTCTTTTTAACTGTTTTCACATGATCAGACGTCGAGTGGGTACATCGCATGGAAAGCGATTGCAGCAGTGAGACGAGCGGCCCAAGAGGAGGTTTTGTTGATCTTTAATCATTTTGGTTCAGAAAGCATACTGACCCTTCGGGAGTTTTGATGTGCTCGGATGCATTAATTCGACAGGCCCACGCGCCGCTGTTAATCTGGCCTAATGCAGCCTGTTAACACCCGTTTATGTGCTGAAAACTGCACTCTGAGCTCTTTCTCGTCCAGTAGCCTTCAGTCACACTGTTGAAATGAGAAAAGGGCCAATTCAGAAGAGCCGGTCCTAATGAGTGCGTTGTCATTGTTTGCACGAATGAAATTGACACGCTCCGCACTGAACCGGCCGTCGAGAACCTGACTGTGGAAAATGGTGCTGTTCTGATGTAGAAGAAAAGGTTCTGTATAGAATCTTAAAGGTTCCGTCAGGCACTTCATGTATAGAACCGTTAGAGGTTCCCATTGTGGGATCATTTTATGGATTCAGTTTAAATTAATACAATTTTTCTTATACTTATAATAAATAAATGGAAGTACACATCTTAATCATGTCTTAAACTTTTTTTTTTTTAAATACATTACATATTCACTTTATTTACAATAAAAAATATATATGCAATATATTTACAAACATTTTAAGAAATAATGTGTACTTTTATTTATTTATTTTTAAGCATTTGAAAAAAGATGCAATAATTTTCAAAACCAACATGAATACACAGAGTATGTTGCTAGGCACATGTGTTTTAAACTAGATTTTTTTCATTTCCTTTATTGTGTACTCTCTTAATTTGTTATTGACCCATCCATAACATTCAGCATGTGTCCTTTGTTATTGCATATAGGCCCCGTAGGACATTAAACATTGCTTTCTGGCACTGTGAGCTTCCTTTTGTTGTTTTCTGAATCTGTTCCTGCTTTATATCACCGTCATCAAACACCTCAGCCTATATCGCTTTGTTTTCTTTTTAATGCTGCACTGACAGAATAAATCAGACCATTTCAATACTGAGATCACAAGCATATTTCTGCGTAGTTGTGGCTCCTTTCATGGAAAAACTGAGTAAATGTGAACATGGCTTGTATTACAAGGTATAATTAACTAAGTGTTGACTCTACGTTGTGTACACTAATAAATGTCACATGGTGTTTCCTCTTTGGCCACTAGACTTTCTGTTACCGTTTAGCCTGACAAACATCTAGCTTTAGCGATCAATTGTGCCTTTAAAGTGTCTCAGTGTTTCCATACAACAACCAAAATGAGCCTTATCAGCAAACATTAGACCAGACTGGCTCTCAGTGCTGATTTGAAGGCAGGTTAGTCATATGGCGAAAGGGGTTTTCAATGCTTCTGGGACTGGAAAAGGCGATTGGTTCAAACCACACACATTCCTTTTGAATTACAGCAAGGCGAGCAGGGTAGAACAGCGTGTGAGGTTTGGCTGAGATTCGAAGCTTGTTTCTTGTGGTGCATGTCCTGATAAACTCTGCTGCGTCGGCGGCCTAACGGGACGAACCATCGCCTCATTTTCCTCCTATTGCTCATCATCAAAGATTTAAAGCACAGACAAGCTCTGGGACAAGACCTATTTCTGTTTGCCAAAGCTGAATTATTTACATAGAATGAAATATAAGTTTAAAATTGGCCGAATGCTTTGAGAATCCTCTCGTTTGTGGTGTCAGGAAGACTAGATATATGTAGAATCCATTTTCTTTATGAAATATGGTCCAAGCTGGAGTTGCATGACTCTGGATAAATTAAGAAAAACTATTTTTCTTCCATGATTCTGAATAGAGAACTAAACAAAATATCATGAAAATTTACTAGATGTTCTGACAAAATGTGAATTGCTGCAGTCTATTTAAAGATATGTAATTAATTTGAATTAGTTATTTTTTGAAGAAAACAATACGTTTGAATGAATGATTCAGTGACTCACTCATAAAGACTTCATTTTTTTCATTACTGGATGGATGAATCAGCGTTTTTTAATGAATCTGTTGAATGAATGATTCAATGACCCACTCATAAAGGCTTCACTTGTTTCATTACTGGATAAATCAGTGTTTTTGAAACAAATCTGTTGAATGAATGGTCCAATGACTCACTCATGAAGACTTCAGGGTTGTTTGAGATGCACCAATAGGCATATACAGCTATGGAAAAAATTAAGAGACCACTTAACATTGATTTCTGAACTTGGAGTGGTCTCTTAATTTTTTCCATAGCTGTATGTGACATCAATGTACCGTGAATCAATAGCACAAGGAGTCGTTTGGTCTCCAATCTCTCTCGCGGTACTTTGATGTTATACGCCAATTGGTCTGTGCAGCACCAATGCATCTCGAACAAGCCTATCACTTGTTTCATTACTGGATGAATCAGCGTTTTTGAATGAATCTGTTGAATGAATGATTCAATTACTCACTCATAAAGACTTCACTTGTTTCAATACTAGATGAATCAGCATTTTTGAATGAATCTGTTGAATGAATGATTCAGTGACAATTTTTTTTTTTAAGTCACTTGTCGCCACCTACTGGTGTAACAGTGTAATTGATACAGTCTTTATTTGAAGCGTCAAGTTATTTTCAAAAGGTGATTTACTACTGCTGTAGACATCAGTGTTTATATCCGAACTACAAACTTTTATGCCAGTACTTCTGTGATCATTCAAGATGCTCTACATCTGCTGTTCACACACAAAGTTCTTTAGTTTCAGTTTCTGTCCTGTTTCTGCAGTTGATTTTTTCGTATTTGACATATCTTGTTCACACATGAGTACTAGATGGAAAAGTGCTGCTAAATTTACGGAAAAGGCTGATTGTCATGTGAATTTTATCTGAATTAAAGTACATTAAAAAGTTACAACTATGTTAGGAATCTGTTATTTAGGAACCCCTAATAAGGATGTGTTGGAAACATACTGTATCAGTTATTGGCTGATTTTAGAGATTTCTTTTTTTTTATTTTCAAAAGATGTATCACTTTGAGGCATTTAGTTTCATAGTGAATTGATTCAAAGACACTAGAGGCTATGTTTGGTTTGATTATTGCATTTTCCTGCATGTTTCTTGACCATCTGGTTCAGTACCATTCACTGAAAGACATATATAGGTTTGTTTGTTGCTCCTTTAGCATGTGGCCTGATTTGTGAACCCTAGCAATCCAACTAAGCTCTTGCATGTGCCACTATAACCCTGATGCCTTCGCAAAGCTCTAATCCCTAATGCAACTTTGCACGTGTGTGAAAGAGCAGCATGGTGTTTTATCTACAGCACGGTTAGAAAAAATGACCTGCAATTTATGACCGTAGGCTACCAGAATCCACCGCATCTCTTAGTTGATTGATGGATGAAGCGAAACAACAGATGTTCTTGCTGTAGACAAGAGCAAGGCCACTTCAAGTGAAGGTGTTGCTGTTTCTGGAACAGAAATTGTAGGTTGTAACAAGACTGTGCTTTAGTTTGTGGATTAGCCCCAAATAATGGGATCAGAAATCACCACCTGCTGCTTTCTCCTGCGGCCTACATCCCTCTTTCTCTTTATTTATATGTGCTACATCTTTTCTCTCCGCCAAAACAACACGCATGAACCAGATGGATTCCTGGGCTAGCAAAACATCACTTCACCCTGCAATTTAATATCCTGCTGTTCGGCTTTCCATTGAACTCGTTTGAAATGGGACAAAGAGACAACCCTTTCACATTTCATTACTTTTAAGGTCTGTTCTTTTTCACCTCTCTCAATTTTGGGGAAAAAAGTTTTTTTTCCCATCCCCCTCTTCCCAAATGCCATGGCCTCCTGACTCCCTTGAGGACAAATCCTCTTAAGGCAAAGGTTGGATGGGAATTCAATTGCGACAGAGTGAGGATTGGAACAGATCAGCCACTGAAGCGTCAAAATCGCCTCCAGCTTTTATCTCTGCAGATAAGGGCCCATTTGCAGCGCCAAGTGATGAACAACTCTGGCAGGTCATCATTTTTGATGCCTATGTAAACGGATGGGCGAAAAACAGTTTGCGTCAGCACAAACTTTCAGGAAAGAACTCCCACTTTTTCGATTCCTATGCTATTAGTGAAACCTCACTAGCTGGCACTTAGAGGCCAGCTAGTTTTTAAAGTCTCGATTTTGTTTTTGTGGTCTACTAGAATAGGTTTTCATAAAAAAAATTAATTGAATGACATTGTTCCAGCTCCTCTCTTCCCGTTCTGTCAGTAACGCTCTGTTTAGTTCCTGTCTTTACACTCTAAAAAACACTGGGTTAAAAACAACCAAATTTGGGTTGTTTTCAATCAAAGGGCTGGGTAAATATAGGACAGAACACATGTTGGGTTAAATTAACTACCCAAACACTGGGTTGTTACGTCTGACCCAGGATCTGTGTAACACAAAAACTACCCAAACACTGGTTGTTACGTCTGACCCAGGATCTGGGTAACACAAAAACTACCCAAACGCTGGGTTGTTACGTCTGACCCAGGACCTGGGTAACACAAAAACTACCCAAACGCTGGGTTGGTACGTCTGACCCAGGATCTGGGTTACACAAAAACTACCCAAACACTGGGTTGTTACGTCCGACCCAGGATCTGGGTAACACAAAAACTACCCAAACGCTGGTTGTTACGTCTGACCCAGGATCTGTGTAACACAAAAACTACCCAAACGCTGGGTTGTTACGTCTGACCCAAGATCTGGGTAACACAAAATCTACCCAAACGCTGGGTTGTTACGTCTGACCCAAGATCTGGGTAACACAAAAACTACCCAAACGCTGGGTTGGTACGTCTGACCCAAGATCTGGGTAACACAAAAACTACCCAAACACTGGTTGGTACGTCTGACCCAGGATCTGGGTAACACAAAAACTACCCAAACGCTGGGTTGTTACGTCTGACCCAGGATCTGGGTAACACAAAAACTACCCAAACGCTGGGTTGTTATGTCTGACCCAGGATCTGGGTAACACAAAAACTACCCAAACGCTGGGTTGTTACGTCTGACCCAGGATCTGGGTAACACAAAAACTATGCAAACACTGAAAAAATAACCCCAAAAATGAGCCAAAAGGCTCAACCCAGGACTTGGTTTGAAAAAAAAACCCCCACGATTTTCCCTCCTTCTGAAAAGCACAATGTGCTCTGATTGGTTGGCTGGAGATGTGTGTTGTGATTGTTGTTGGGGAAATGTCCCGCCCCTTACAATAACCGCCAGTTTTAACACAATACTAACTAACTCAACCAGGCCCGCCCTTTATTCTGCATATGAATTCTTGAAATGAGGAATATTGTGACGTGTTCGTTCCCGGAAGAAAACTCAAGACTATAATGGAGGCGTTTCAGGGAGTTCAGAAACGGTGACACTGATATAGAGAATAACCTTGAAACGCAGACCTTTTTCAGGCTCAAACAGCAACATTACACACTAAAGAAAGTTGAAGATGTAAAAAGCATAATAGGTCACCTTTTGCTACACCGCAGGAGTCCAGAGAGTGTTAGAAAACAGGCAGTGTTCGTCTCCTTAATGTTCTCAGGAAGACATTGTGGCATTGTGGTGTCCTGCCCTTTGTTGCTTTTCTGTTTCAGACTATTGCATGCTCGGGGTTCTCTAACCACTGAGAGGTTAATGAGCTGAAACTAAAGAAGCCTACCAGAGCTTCCTGTCGGAGAAGGGTAGGCGGGGAAGCAGGCGTGAGACTGGACAAAGCATCCCAAGCCATTCTGCTCCACTTCAGCCGCGGCTGAAATCTGGATTAAATTAAACTTTGAACTGGCAGCTAATTTATACATCATTGTCTCTCAGGCAGCTTGAAGTTTTAGGGGTTGTGTGGGGTAGTTTGAGCACAAAGCCCCGGCCTAATGCTGATGGAAGACAAGCCTTTATCAATGCAGACTCAGGGAAACTCTGTGAGAGAGGCTGGGGTTTGTGTTATCTTCAATCTCACAAAGCCACATTTTGACCCTCAGTCCCGATGCATTATGGGAAGGAGCTTTGTATGATGAACAAATCATGCCAGATCTTCCTTTTTTTTGAAGAAGAAGAAGTAGTGAGATTGTTGTTGTGATGCCCTCATGTCAGTGGCGTTAATATTACATCAGAGATGGATCGAATACAATAGGCCTTTTTATCTTGGATAATATGTAACTGGCAGTTTTACCTTTGCCAAGGCCTTTTCAGTCGGTACGTTGAAAGGGTGTGACACTTTCCGCATAACAATTTGCAGTAAAATTAATTGCAGGACTCTACAGTTTGTTTTTGTTTTTTTTAAATGCAGCCTCGCTGATTTATTTAGGTAATTTTAATATTTATATTCATTAAATGTTAAGTTTTCTTTCATTTTGTTTCTTCACAAATCATCAAGGATGCATTAAATTGTTTAAAAGTATCAGTAAAGACATTTAAAATGCCGTTCAACTTTCTATTCATCACTGAATCCTGACAAAAAAAAAGTATAAATTTCCACAAAAATATTATGTTTCTTGAGCAGCAAATCAGCATGATTTCTGAGGGATCGTGTGACACTGAAGACTGGAGTAATGATGCAGAAAATCCAGCTTTGATCACAGAAATAAATGACATTTTTACTATATATTCACATAGAAAATGGCTATTTTAAATCATAATAATATTTCACAATTTTTCCTGTATTTTTTAATAAAATAAATTCAGCTTTGGTGAGCAGAAGAGACTTCTTTCAAAAACAGTAAAAAATCTTAACAACTATCATGTAGGTATTTTTTCTTTACAAAAATGTTGTCTTAGAACGCTATAATGTACCTCCATACGTTCATAAAAAACAATATAAAAGCAGTTAAGATGAATGAATGTAATATTTTCAGTGGCAGTGCAGCATTGGCCCAAAAGGGCGAGTGACCATTCGGTCTAGTGGCCTGAAACTCTCTCACACTGCAGGCCATCCTGCTTCTTGACCCTGCTTGTCCGCGTGACATATGCTGTAGAGATGCCATCCTCCCCGGTTCCTCCCAAGACACCACCTGTGTTTCTAGAAACCTGGGGGATTTGCCAGACATGTTCTGGCTTGAAAGGCGGTATTCATCCGTCTCATGATGCAGTGCCAACACTGAACAGCCCGAGCAAAGGTCTGCTCAGGAACATGTGTGTTTTATCCATTGTTACATATTCATGTGGCCACATGTGCTTCCCTTCTGCTTCTCCAGGTACTGAAGTGTTTGGTGCGTGATTAGTTTTTGTACTGTAAGAACCAACCTGTTCAGTAAGTTGAAGTTCTTGAAATACCTATTATTATTTTATACATTTTATAATTACTTGCAGTGATGTCCGGCCTGGGAAAATTGACATCTTTATCCTTTATTCAAATATTATGAAACGATTTTGTAAGCATATTGCATACTTGTTTTCTTTGTGATAATAACGCAATGAAACATGACAAATTGTACGATTTAATTTTTGTCCAGGCTGTCATACAAAGAAATTATGAACACATGCAAAAACAAGAGAGAACCAACGAAATATTAGTAACTGATTATGTTGTAGTCAATGTTTGCTTTTTCCTGTCAGCTTTAAAATCACTCCTTTAAAGAGTCTAGCAGCCTCTCTTGTTCTTAAAGATCTGGCATGTTCCTCTCAAGCATTCGAATGTCTATCAAACGCTGACGGAGCAGAGCAGTGAGGTGCTTCACGCCAGACGGTCCAGCTCTGCTCATTCCGACTAATGCCGTTTAGCTGCTGTTCTCTCTGAGGAGCTTCAGAATGGACCCTGTACAGCCAAAGCATCTGTTTCCTAAAACATCCACCTTGATCCTTGCGTTCTCTGGGCTCCTGTGAGAGAAACTGCCAGCTGTACTGAGCTTTCATTTCCTGTCTTGGCAGATTCATGTCTGTGTCAGTGCAAACCTGAGTTGTTACAACACCTTGAAGAGCGGTTCAGGGAAACATGCTGTTTGTCACATTGAGGTCAAATGTCAATGTGCTGCAAACCCACCTAGACAAAGCACAGAATTTACATCGAAACAGTTTTTAGTAGAGCTGCACGAACAGTAAAATGTTGTGATCTCGATTCAAACACCCTTGCAATCTTATTCCTAATGTATTCCTATGTATGAAACGGCTTCGCAAACAGTCTTTTCAACCACACAGTATCATTATTTCTGTTATAATAATTCAAACGATCACAGAAGTACTGGGATGAAAGTTTATAGATTGGATATAAACACTGATGTCTACAGTAGAGATCAAATTTGAGTAAATCACCTTTTGAAAGTAACTTGATGCTTCAAATAAAGATCATCTTTACACCAGTAGGTGGCAACAAGAGAATGTTAAAAAATGTTTGTCATTGAATCATTCATTCAACAGATTTGTTTCAGAAACACTGATTCAAGTGAAGTCTTTATGAGTGAGTCGTTGAATCATTCACTCAACAGATTTGTCCAAAAACACTGATTCATTAAGTAACTTGCAATGAAAAATATTTCTAAAGCATTTGTTAATATGTTAATGTTAATCTCAACATTTACTAATACCTGATTAATGTTAATTAATGTTAACAAAGATTAATAAATACTGTAACAAATATATTGCTCATGGTAAGTTAATATTATTTAATGCATTAACTAACCTTAACTAATGGAACCTTATTGTAAAGTGTTATCATTTAATTTAATAATTCCTATAACTTTAATATCGTAAAAACAGCAATATTTCCCTGCATATATTTTAGACTGACTCATTCTACATGTTCATTAGCATTTATAAGTGATTGCATAAATTAACCGTTATTATTATTGTTAAACTAATTCCATAACTTATTCAAACTATTTTCCACAGTTCAAACCTCTGAGGTTTAAATAAGGGACACAATTAAAATATTTATAATAAGTACTTAAAGTGCATCAAAATCATTGCCATTTCTGTATATTTTTATATCAGCAAACATATTGTAAACATTTTATAAATATTTGGTATTTCATCCAGGCCTTATCATGCATGAAAGAAATCTCTGCCATTGTTCATGATATATATGTATGTTAATAATATTATGTTAATAATTTTTGTTTTGAACCTCAACACAAGAGATATAAAGTAAGGCTTTAAGTTGTTGATTCTTTCTCCTGGAGACATACGCTGATTTAATAATATATTTTTCATCAGTCTCTGATACTTGATTTGTATTCATCCCACATGCTGGGAAGGAATGCAGATGCATGAGAGGTGTTTTATGAAATCACAACCCTCCGAGGTTTACACACTTGTCTCATTTCTTCTTTAACCAGAGGGGACAGAACTGCCGCGCTGCTGCAAATCCATAACTTTATCTGCTTTAACTTTAACTGCTAATCTTTATTCAAAACATGACTGGGAGGGCGAAGCCCATTTCCCAGCATATAGCATTTCACGGCTCACCAAAAAAATAAAAAATAAATAAATAAATAAAAAATTTGAGTGAGTATCAAAAGCTGTTTAACTGGGTCGAGGAATCACCGGTCAGGCGTCGCCGTGGAGCCATAAGAAGACTTGGAGATGAGAGCAAACCACCATAATCACAAACTTAGATCAGAAAATCCACTTATTGGGAGGGTCCCATTAAGTTTGCATTTCTGAAGTCTGTACGGGCAGACTGGACATCGGTGATATGGATATTTGCTTGAACAAATATGATCTTGGAGTGTATATTGGCAATCTTGAAGTTGTATTGTGCTTTATTATAGATCAGATAATAATCTAGAGGCTGTACACCTCCGGGCAGGCAGATTGTCATTTGTTTCTGTTTGGCTTGGAAACCATGAAATTGTTATTCATCCTCTCAGGGGAGCTAGACAGGAAGTCATAGCTGTAGTATGATGTGTCTGGAGGGGTGGAAAAAAAACTATTTTTTATTTTTGCAAAGCTGAGATCATTCGTTGAAGTTGCTGTTTAAGCAGAAAAATGTCAAGGTAAAATATTTTGCTTTTTATGTCATAAGTTTACACAATATTTTTAGGAAATATAAGGGTTTTGTTCTTATATGTTGCTGTTATATATTGCTTAAAGGGATAGTTCACTAAAAAAACTTAATAATAAATGTTAATTTACAACATACTTTGTGTTCATTTTAAGCAAGAAATACAGTATGAGTATAATAGTTGACAATAGTTGAGTTAAATAAAACTACCCAGCAGGTTGGGCAAACATTTAACCCAACTGCTGGGTTTGTCCATTTTCAACCCAACTTGGGTTGTTTTTAACCCAGCATTTTTTTAGTGTAGGTTTGGGAACGCTCAAGTAAATGATTACAGGTATTATCCAGACAGGAACTGTCCATTTAAGGGATCATATCTGCAAGTTTTTGTCATTTGAGTGGTGCTTTAATTAATTTCCTGAAATATAAAACTAATCGTCTTTTAACACTATTTCAGACCTTTTAATGAAGTCTTTCAATCTAATAGAAACGATGATAATTTGTGAAGATAACCTTTACATAAATGATAATTATGATATGCAGTCTTTCCTTTTAATGTGAAGCGGTGGCAGAATGCTGTCAAATATTGTCAGAATGCCTTTACATATTTTCCCCGTCACAGGATCGGGTATTAATGGCCCCGGTCAGTTTCAGGGGCCGGCATCTCTCTGGCCTGGCTGTCCGGCCCTTTATGAAGTGTAAGGCCAGGTTACAGGCAGCAGAAATGTGGCCAAGAAACCATATATAAGCTTGTACATGAAAGCTTTAGCTATGATCTGCTTAAAATGATTATTAATGTCTGTATTTGATGCATAACCTTAGTTTGACTTTTTTAAAGCGCAGCAACAAATCGATAATGAAAATAATTGACAATGAAGAGCAGTGAGTGATTGTTCTTTGTCTTTTGTTGTTATATTAACATTAATAACACAGACAGCGACAGGTTTATTAGGCTGCTGTCACTTTAAGAGCTGATGCACGGATCCAATATACTGATACACATGCGTTTTCTTTCTCAACTGTTTACATTCACTTAAGACTGACTATGTTTACGAAGATACTTGCCAAGATGGGCATTTTGACATTATTTTGTTTAAATATGTCTGTTCAAGCACACGAGGATGTGAAAGAGAGCTTGATTTGCGTGCCGTCTGAGATGCTAAATTCTGGGCTCGCTTTGGTAACGAGTAACAAATTGAGTTCCCTTTCGCGTATTCTTAAGCTTGAATATTTCAATTGGCCAGGCTTAAACTTTCATGACGATGCAACACTGTCCTGAGCATCGTTCACGTTTGTTCACATTCATGTTCTCACAATATTGCATATTGCTAGAATTCATAAAAATATTACCGGCGATTGACACCGTTTCATATACTCTGATTTTTACTCGTGTTTGGAGTGTAAATTTTAGGCCCTGGTTATATCCTTATTTGTAAATGTTAGAAAGTCTCATGAGTGTTTCAATTTTGCAACCTGACAGTCTTAAACTTGCATTTAAAAGTGTAATACGGCATTTTCTTTCAAAACAAAATCCAGTTGTCACTGATACACAATGAGTCTTGGGATAAGCTAGGCTGTGAAGGATCCCACTCGTTCTATCCTTCACGGATCAGGGATAGAAGGACAGTTGGGTGATAAGCAATATTATATCGAGATTGCGATAAAATTTACATCAATAACAATGACAAACTCTGGACATTTTTACCTGAAATGGATTCATCTAACAGCCTATCACACAGCAGAAATAAAGTTTATATAAATTTGTATTAAATCATAAAACAGAAATTTAATGGATAAAATAAAGCTAAATATAGCCTTCAAAGGATGCCACATCTATATTAAGACGTAGCTTTTATTTATTTTCATCGCATTTATATTGCACATTGTTTGGAGGACAACATTGGTCGTTTTTTAATTTTTCATTCGATTAATCGGCGTAGTAATCGACTGATTAATCAATTATCAAAATAAGTGTTGGTTCCAGCACTACTTTAAAGTACATTTTGTCCTTTAAAAAGCCCGATTAGACCCTCACGTTTTGCACAAGTTCTGTTAGAGTCCTTCCCCTGTTGTTGCAAAAGTGTTTGCCCCTGCAGCAACGGCAAGGAGACCCTTCGTATCCTTACATGGGGCACTAGCCCAGGAATGTGGCGCCGGCCTGCGTATGTCAGACAGCCGTTTGTTTTGGAATCTGAGAGCGTATTAATCTGTGCTGGGCCAGTGCACTTGCTTCCCTGCCCAACATGCTTTCACGAGCACTTTTAACGATGAGAGCGGGTTGTGGATGAACGGCTGCCAGCGTAGACCTGCTGAGATCTTCGGTTCCCCTGTTTACTTCTCTGGATCCCAGATTTGTCGGTGATAAATGGACCTTTTTCAGGTTCTCAGCAGCAGCTCTCTCCATTTTCTATTCAGTTTTTTAAAAAAATGCTTCATTTTTTGGATTCTGCATGAAGACAAGCCTTGAAATATGGTGTTGAAGCACTATAAACTTTCTTTGTGTGAATGAAGAGCCTGGAGTGAATCCGTGGCTTTCTTTTTGATTAATACAGTCACCTCTGGAGCACAGAGCTGCAGAGGCTTATATGTTGGAGGTCTACGGTTGATTCTTCATTGTGTGCTGTTAGACTGAGGATTAGAGCTCAGTGAGCACTTCCTTAAAACTTCTAGACGTTTATGTAGCTCCTATCCCTTGATCAGTCAAAGTCGGCTTCAAAGCATTTCTTAACCCTCCCCGCAGAGAAAGAGGAAAGGCCTCATGCGTCTCGCAGGACCGATGAGGAGATTCTGGTTTGTAGATCAGACCGTGAATGATGTCAGCTCACAAACGTTCCTCCTGGACGCGTTCCAGACCCGCTCGGGTTTGGGCTTGACTCTGATTGGTGTCCACTGCCTGGAGAAGCTCCCCTCTGCTTTTTTTTTTTCCTGAAAGATTGTTAATTAGTTCCTGATTATGAACCTTAGGAAGGCAATAAAACCTCAGAGAGATCATATCCCTATATTCTTCTTCCACAGTGCAGCATTTCCTGAGTAAATCGATGCTTGAAAAGGCCCTTTGATTAACCATGTGTGAAACTTCCAGCCGGTCTTTAAATTGATGCAGCTTCAGATATCCCTAATGTGTGTTTCTGGTGACTTAGAAGATACAACAGTTGCCAAATCTTATGCATTCGGTTGTTTCTTGGTTCACTGTCCATTAGGGATCAGCACAAGTACTCAGAAGTGACGGCAATAATCAAAAAAATACACTAATTGTGTGACATTTTATTTGGTTTGAGTTGGGAAACCAAACAACTGTATACTGTGAACTATACACTGAGCACACAAAAAATGTTTTTGCAATTAATATAATAGAAATGCATACACACACACAAAAAAAATCTGTATGTTCTCTGAAAACAAGTTAGAATTTGGAATAACAAGTTAGAATAAAATAATTTATGGTACTTTTTAAAAACATTTTAATGAAGAC
>RJVU01008125.1:2492597-2505807 GCA_003731715.1 Anabarilius grahami | reverse complement strand
TTTCACACAATATTAGTTGTTTTCATGCCTTTTGCACAACATTGCACCATTTCATGCTTTTCATCTTCAGAAAGATCTTTCTTCCTCCCCATATTGCATGAGAACTGTGACTTGCTTAATAATGTGGAACAACCTCTAAGTAGGGTTTCCATAGATCTGGCAAATTATTTTGTCTGAGATTGATTCCAGTTATCTAAAAAGACATGGATAAATAAACAAACAAACATTTTCTTAGAAAAACTAAAATCTGAATGTTTATTGTACTGACATCTTACTGATATGTCACTTGCATAATAATTTGGAACGCAGTGTAAATATTCTATTTAAATATATTTTAAAATTCAATTTATTCCTGTGATCAAAGCTGAATTTTCAGCATCATTACTCCAGTCTTCAGTGTCACATGATCCTTCAGAAATCATTCTAATATGATGATTTGATGCTCAAGAAACACTTATGATTATTATCAATTTCTTTCAGGATTGTTTGATGAATAGACAGTTCAAAAGCACAGCATTTATCTGAAATATAAAGCTTTTGCAACATTATAAATGTCTTTACTGTCACTTTTGATCAATTTAATGCATCCTTGCTGAATAAAAGTATTTCTTTAATTTCTTTCCAAAAAAAATAAAAATCTTACTGACCCCAAACTTATGAACGGTAGTGAACATAAATATTTTTATAATGATTTTGCTATTATATTAGGTGATGCCATTGAAGAATACTCACTGGGAGTTTTAAGAGTTCACTGCACATTTCAGACAGAACGCCACTTAATCTTTTTGTCTAAAGAGAGACGCATAAAAAACATGTTATCATACAACTCGCTCAAAATAACAGATCAATTTCTTGATGTGCAGAGGTCAAATTCTTAATTCATGCACACTCCGCTTTAATATCCTGTGAACCACAATGAGAAAAAGAAATAATGTCTTCCTGTTTTGGGTCGACACACTTCCTCTCGCTCAATCTCTCGGCCCTCCAGCATTGTCGAGGGGTTCCTTATTTAATTATCGACATAATCTGGATCTGCTTTGTATGAGCCGTAGACTCCCAGATGACACTTTAGTCACGTAGTCCGACAGGGATGATATTTGACATGTACTGTGAGAAACCTAATCTTAATTGAAATTAAGGCCTCCCTAAATCCTCTGTTGCAGCTGTCATTGCGGGTGGAGTCATCGGCTTCCTCTTTGCCATCTTCCTCATCCTCCTCTTGGTGTACCGCATGAGAAAGAAGGACGAAGGCAGCTACGACCTCGGGGAGAGGAAGCCGTCCGGAGCGGCCTATCAGAAAGCTCCGACCAAGGAGTTTTACGCATAGACTCGCTTCATCAGCCAGAGTGATGGTCTAATATTATCAGTGACTACGACAAACTCCTTCTGCATTAAAAAAAAACATACGACATGATTGAGGAAAAAAATAAATAACGTAAGGAAAGCTTTTGCATAGAGTATTGTAATTAAGAGCTTTTCTTTCCTCTTTTTTTTTTTTAAAAAGAATGAAAAAGCAAACATTGCTTCTTCTTTTTTTTTCTTTGGCAAATCTCTCTGTATTTAAACATTATTTTCTGTGTATTTGAAAAGGCTGTAAAAAAAAAAAGCATCCGTCTTCTGTCAAAGGAGCTGTTTTTAGTCGCTGACTACTTTTTAACTGTAGCAGTATGTATTTGTAAAGAAAAATTTTAAAGTGGAATAATTGAATATAATTGTTCTGTATCAGTCCTGATTTCATTTCTCATCATCATCATCTGATTTCATTTCTCATCATCATCATCTGATTTCATTTCTCATCATTTTTTGTCCTAGCATGTCTGATGTTGATCATAAGTGTTTCATTAATTTATCATTTTCTCGGATGTTTGAAAAATGCCTTTCTGTAGTCTAATAACTCTTCAATGTAAATGTTTCCCTGCAGCTCACATTAACTTTGGTGCTTAGAACTGAAAATACGATAAAAGACACGTTTGATTTGAGTTTCATCGCCGCTTGAGTGTTTGTAGGTTAAGAGAAACGACCAGTGCCATTCGAACCCTCGCATACGTCAATTCTCGACAGCCTCATCCTGGCGAACGGACACGGCCTGCCCTCCTCCAGACACGCATTTCCTTTGATCAGAGCGCCGTTCTGATGTTTCACTGATGAAAAGCCCACATTTATAGTCACGTCACACTGCAGTGATCTGTTTTATTAGTTCGTGGAGAGAGTAGATCTGATTTTTACTGTTACAGGGGTCGGCATCTTGGAATCGCCATTGAAATCAACCGTTTCCAATGAACTAGTTTGAAATGAGGTTCATTCGTGGTTTTAAATGCTCATCAGAAACCATTACGGAGGCCAGTAACGTCCCCTATTCAACTCACGCTCTTTAGATCCATATAAAGGTTGTGAAGTTGCCTTGAGAAGCGTGAATCCCTGTGTATCTTGACTGTGACCAACACCCCGAAGTGACTGTACAGACCCTCACTTGATCTAAGCTGGAGCTGAACAAAGCAAGGTACTGAGAAAACATCTGCAAACCCAAAGACTCGTTTGATTTTCACATTGCTGTGTATTCCTTTGGCCACATTTGAGTTTTGTTTTGTTTCATTGTTAGCTGTTAGTTTTGTTTTCGAGTATACATCTGACCTTTGCATCCAATTACTTATTCATGTATGGGAAAAAAAATCTATATANTCATTGTTAGCTGTTAGTTTTGTTTTCGAGTATACATCTGACCTTTGCATCCAATTACTTATTCATGTATGGGAAAAAAAAATCTATATAGAATTATATATAAATGTATATTCACAAATGTTTTAAACCTTGCCTTAAAAGTGCCTACCATTTGAAAACGTGCAGATGTCTGTCATTTAGACGCGATGTGTACGTCGTGAATGGCTGGAGTGATGGTTCTTGTGTTAGCACAGCAGAATGAAATGGTGACTTTTTTTTTTAGTTGTACAAAAGCAGACAGTATTGTACCTATAAGTTAAAACAACACTACTGAATAAACATTGTGGCCTAAACTTGCTGCTTGTCATTTTTATCTGTGTGTACATCTATTTATCTGTCATCCATCTGTCGTTCATCTATCCATCTATATCTATTGTTAGTTCTGTTTGTTGTTCTATCTATCGTTCAATCTGTCTTTCGTTTGTTTTATCTGTCATTCGTTCCATCTGTCTTCTATCTGTTTATCGTTCGAACTGTCTCTTTCGCTCTGTCTGTCGTTCGATCTGTTGTTTGTTGTCTTTCATTTGATCTGTCGATTTGTTTCGTTTGTCTATCGTTCGATCTGTCTGTCGTTCGTTCGATCTGTCTCGTTCACTCTGTCGTTCGTTCGATCTGTCTCGTTCACTCTGTCTGTCGTTCGATCTGTTGTTCGTTTTGATCTGTCTGCACTCTAAAAAATAAAACATTGGTTCAACAAAATTTTTTTTAACGTTTTCCACTAGAATTTTTAACTTAAGCCAATTGGGAGAATTACATTAATTCAAAGCAATATTTTGAGTTGATCCAACATAATGTTTTAAGTAAGGTGAAGACGTTTTTTTGCCACAATAAAAACACATTTCTAAGTAACATGAACTTTATAATTGTCGACATGAATGCAACTATTTAAGTTGATCCAACATAATGTTTTAAGTAAGGTGAAGACGGTTTTTGGACACAATAAAAACACATTTCTAAGTAACATGAACTTAATAATTGTCAACATGAATGCAACTATTTAAGTTGATCCAACATAATGTTTTAAGTAAGGTGAAGACGCTCTTTCGACACAATAAAAACACATTTCTAAGTAACATGAACTTAATAATTGTCAACATGAATGCAACTATTTAAGTTGATCCAACATAATGTTTTAAGTAAGGTGAAGACGCTCTTTTGACACAATAAAAACACATTTCTAAGTAACATGAACTTAATAATTGTCAACATGAATGCAACTATTTAAGTTGATCCAACATAATGTTTTAAGTAAGGTGAAGATGCTTTTTGGACAATAAAAAGCATTTCTAAGTCACATGAACTTACCAAGCACCGCTTGTCACCATGATGGTAACTCTCCAAAAACCCACATTAACAGAAACTCTTCTAAATTAGCATAACAAAACACTAATTACTGCTAAATCTCCCTTACCATTAATCTTGTGCAAAAAACATTATATAACACTTAATTTTAGCATTTACTTTCCCTTTCAAGTGCCATGGGCAAAGCATGATGTGAAATATAAATCCCAGCCCAGTTTCACTTAACTTAACTTGTTCATACAACTCAAAACAATGAAACACGTTTACACGTCATCAGATTGTATTTTACATTAACAGAACTTAAAATAAATTACATTTTTGATTAACTGAAAATGTTAAACTATGACAAGTCATGATAGTATATCGAATCAATAGGCATAATTTGTGTGTCATCCAAGCTCAATAAAATAACAATTACAAGTAAAAAGTCTAACAGCATTTCAGAACTTGATTTTTTATTTCACAACAACATATATATTTAAGTAATGACTAAAGGTCCCCTGAATTAGTTTTTAGAGTGTGTCATTCGATCTGTCTCTGTCTGTCGTTCGTTCGATTTGTTTTATGTTTGATCTCTTTCGTTCGAGCCGTCTTGTTCATTCAATCGGTCTGTTGTTTGTTCGATCTGTCTGTCGTTCGATCTGTTCTTTTTGATCGGTCTGTCGTCCATTCAATCTGTCTATCCATCTATCTATCATTCGATCTGTCTGTCATACGTTCCATCTGTCATTTAATCTGTATCGTTCGATCTGTCTGTCGTTCGTTCGTTCGATCTGTCTGTCATTTGTTCTGTTTGAACTGTCTGTCATTTGTTCTGTTGTTCGATCTGTCTGTCGTTCGTTCAATCTGTCTGTCGTTGATTCCATCTGTCGCTCGTTCTGTCTGTCCTTTTTGTTGTTCGATCTGTCTCTTTCGTTCAATCTCTGTCGTTCGTTCAATCTGTCTGTCGTTCGTTCCATCTGTCGTTTGTTCTGTCTGTTCTTTTTGTTGTTCGATCTGTCTCTCGTTCAATCTCTGTCGTTCGTTCAATCTGTCTGTCGCTCGATCTCTGGCGTTCGTTTCGGTCTGTCTGTTGTTTGTTCGATCTGTCTATCGTTTGATCTGTCCTTTGTTCTATCTGTCTTTCGTTCCATCTGTTGGTAGAACGAATGACAGACATATAGAACAAACAACAGATAGAACGAAAGACAGACAGAACAAACGACAGATCGAACGATAGACAGATCGAACAAACTACAGACAGATCAAACGAACGACAGACCAAGCGAACAGACAGATCGAACGACAGACAGATGAATCACAGATAAAACGAATGACAGACATATAGAACAATCTGTGATTCATCTGTCTGTCGTTCGATCTGTCTGTTCGCTTGGTCTGTCGTTCGTTTGATCTGTCTGTAGTTCGTTCCATCTGTCGTTTGTTCTGTCTGTTCTTTTTGTTCGATCTGTCTCTCGTTCAATCTCTGTTGTTCGTTCAATCTGTCTGTCGCTCGATCTCTGGCGTTCGTTTCGGTCTGTCTGTTGTTTGTTCGATCTGTCTATCGTTTGATCTGTCGTTTGTTCTATCTGTTGTTAGAACGAATGACAGACATATAGAACAAACAACAGATAGAACGAAAGACAGACAGAACAAACGACAGATCAAACGAACGACAGACCAAGCGAACAGACAGATCGAACGACAGACAGATGAATCACAGATAAAACGAATGACAGACATATAGAACAATCTGTGATTCATCTGTCTGTCGTTCGATCTGTCTGTTCGCTTGGTCTGTCGTTCGTTTGATCTGTCTGTAGTTCGTTCCATCTGTCGTTTGTTCTGTCTGTTCTTTTTGTTCGATCTGTCTCTCGTTCAATCTCTGTTGTTCGTTCAATCTGTCTGTCGCTCGATCTCTGGCGTTCGTTTCGGTCTGTCTGTTGTTTGTTCGATCTGTCTGTTGTTCATTCCATCTGTCGTTTATTCAATCTTTCTGTTGCTCGTTCTGTCTGTTGTTCTTTTGTCTGTCGTTCTATCATTAGACCCGTCCATCTATCCATCTATTTATTTCAGTGTGTTAAAAGCAAACAGTTGGAGTGGCATGTATGAATAAACGTGTCTGGAATCTCTTGCACGGACAGTAAAATAGGAACTGAAGGAATTTGTGTGGAGAGTGTTTACACATGGGCTCAGCAGTGCAGATTACCTCTGTATTTATTAATCTTTATTGGTTCTCCTCTGGGATTACTGTATAAGAGAAGCACTGCTTGATCGCAGTGCTTCTCTTATTTAGATCAGTGTCAAGGTCTGGTGGAATATAAATTACTGACACTGTGGAAACATACATCTGAATATTACACTACAAGCAACCGAATTGCTGTATCTTTTTTATTATTATTCACTAGGAGGGTATTGTAGTGCAAGTATAATCCTTGAGAGAGAAACTGAAATAATGAAATCCATCCTCCTCTTGCTCCTGTAAACATTAGTATGCTTCTCAACTCTCTTTTCTCTGTTTGCGCTTTCAATGACGCTGTTTTCCCATATAATCGAGGGGTCAAGCCTGGCCTTAGCCTTGGCAGATGTACATGGGTACACCGTGATCTGCAGCATCTGCCTCTGAGCCAGTCTCATCAGAACATTTCAGCCTTCTTTCTCGTCCATTCAGCTGTGCTGATTATGAGTCCTGAATTTACGGCTGCCTGATCAGTGCCCAGTGTGTCCGTGTCACAGTGTCCCTTTAATTTATAGGGGTTTCTCTCAATAGGGGCAGAAAGAGGGAGTGCATATGGAGCACAAAGAGCCACCGGGGCTTTTCTTTGAGAAACAGGGCTGATTCAGTAAAGAGGCCAACCATGGATGCTAAACCATGCAGAAACTTCAAGGAAATGCCATCCAAAGTAAACATACTTTCAGGCTTCATAAGAGCTTATGACCGAAGGCCAAAAGAAAATCCATAAGTCAAAAGCTGGTGTACCTCAAAAGTTCAGTTTTCTTTCCGTTCTGATGCCCTAATGTTGAGACTTTATTCTGCTGCATAAACAAGAGTATATTTTGGAGACAGCAGGTGTAATTAATCGTGGCATTCCAAACAATACTGTACTTCACTGGACTAAAATATCAAATAAAAAAGCATGATGATACACTCTAAAAAATGCTGGGTAAAAAACAACCCAAGTTGGGTTGAAAATGGACAAACCCAGCATTGGGTTGTTTTGACCCAGCAGTTGGGTTAAATGTTTGCCCAACCTGCTGGGTAGTTTTATTTAACCCAAATATTGTTTACAAATGACTATATGTCTGGCTTAAAATGAACCCAAAATAGGTTGGAAATTAAAAATCAGACTCATAATTACTAGAGGCAACAATAATAATCAAAAAGATGAGCATTTATTAATAAGCAATTTAATAAATGTTTATTGTTTAAATATTATTCAAAAAAAGTGTTAATAAATGTTTGTTTATTAAACATATTAATAAATGTTAATTTCCAACATATTTTGGGTTCATTTTAAGCAAGAAACACAGTAATTTTTAAACAATATTTGGGTTAAATAAAACTACCCAGCAGGTTGGGCAAACATTTAACCCAGCCGCTGGGTTAAAACAACCCAATTGCGGGGTTTGTCCATTTTCAACCCAACTTGGGTTGTTTTTAACCCAGCATTTTTTAGAGTGTAGTCATTCATATTGGTCACAACCTTGAGAGAGAGAATATTCAATATTTTCAAAGCTATATTTAAAATACATATTTTAATATATTTTAAATTTAAGTCATTAATGTGATGGCAAAGCTGAATTCTCACTCAGCTTCTATGAGCAAGATAGTTTTACATCATCGCACCATAGGCCCCGCCCACCTGACTACACCGGACGTGTCGTGAACGTCGCGTCAAATGCAAATAGAAGGCATTCTACACAGATGCATGTTCTGTCTGACCTGCTCCACGCGCTGAAATGGAAGAGTAGAAGAATGTTCACAGTTTAAACAGCTTTTGTCTCTGTACAGACTTCAGAAAGACGCCCGCGGCAGGAACAGGTATATGGTTTTGGTTTTGGTTTGTTTTTAATGACGTCCAGGATCGCGTTGAAGGGTTTTATGTTTGTTCGAAGCATGTGACTGAAGATCGTTATGTAAACGATGCACCTTGTAATGGAGAGTTCGCAAAGAAACTTTTGGATCTGACAGCAGCTAACTGTATGTAAACAATCTCATAATACAGGGTTTTATATGGCTAATGTTTTCAAAACACAATATGCGCAGTTGATGTGTTTTCCTATGCAATGACAATAATCATAACATTGTGATTTATATAAGTTATTCTATAAGAGTGTATACTATGAGTGATAAGTGTACCTCAAGGAACATATTAATATAATTGAAAGTTAAATATTTCATATATATAATATATATTGTATCCATGTTTATCAAACATTTCAGTAAACAAGGCTTCCTTACGTCATAAGTGTTTCGAAATTTCAATAGTTCACATGACTTTGGCTGTTTGATACACGCTCTGAAGCACTTATTCGAAACAAAAGATTCGTAAAGCTTCATGAAGCAGTTTTGAAATCGCCCATCACTAGAGATTGTTGAATAAAGTCGTTAATTTTGGTGCACAAAAAGCATTCTTGTCGCTTCATAACATTAAGGTTGAACCACTGTAGTCATATGACCTGTTTTAAATACGTCTTTAGTAGCTTTCTGGGCATCTGAAAGTGTAAATATGTCAATGCAGGCCTCACTGAGCCATCGGATTTTATCAAAAATATCTTAGTTTGTGTTCTGAAGATGAATGAAGGTCTTATGGATGTGGAACGACATGAGGGAGAGTAATTAATGACAGAATTTACATTTTTTGATGAACTAATCCTTTAAGGCCCGTTCACACGAAGAACGATAACTATTTGCTTTCACACCAACGAACGACAACGGTCTGTTTATTCTGAGCTCACGCGCTGCGGTTTTAAAGTGTTTATAACATGTTTTTGCCGTTCTTGTTGCATTTACACGGCTTTAACCAGCAGATGTCCTCAGCATGCTATGTTTCGAGTGAATAGCTAGTGTAATCGATCTAATCTAACTGTAAATTTAGCTGACAGTGTCAATTTAGTAGAATAAAAACAACGCCTAGTCTTTTTCACTGCAACTTCAAGGGAAGCAAGACAATTTTGTTGAAACTAGCGCTGGATACCTGTGGTCATTTTATGTTACATTGTTTGCTAGCCTGGCATAATCCTTAATACTTCTTACCATTTATTCTGAGGGTATGACACTGTTTTCCATATATCCATTTTCTTTAAAGTATCCTTGAAAAGACTTGTCAAACTGGTGGCTTTTTCTGGACATCGGCGATTAACTTCTCCGCGATGTCGTCTGCCATTTTAAATGCGTGAGCCCTTAAAGGTGCAATATGTAACATTTCTGTCCGCTAGAGGTCTATTCAAAACAAAGGCGTAGCTTTATGATGGCAAGTTTGAGAGCGGAATCTTGGGACATGTGGTCTTCATATCAACGGCCGGTGGAAAACAATAGGGATAGGACTCGGGAAGAAATCATGTTCATGGATGCGATTATTAACGTTACTGTAGTGTGAAGCAGAGCAGGAGCGAGTGTTGTGGAGCTGAACGAGGAGCTGGAGCGATTGCTCAACACACGCCTCACGAGCAGCAGGACTTTTATTATGACACAGTTGCCGGCGCCGCTTCCGCTTTTATGGTCATGAGTGTGAGGTAACGCAGCTCTGTTTATCATATTAGATACATTTGAGTGTTAAAAATGATGTTATAACGTTACTCTGTGCGTTCGCTCGACGGCTGCTGTGAGACACTGTTACACACTGCAGTAAGAGATCGATTTTACAATATCATATTAAATGCTGGATGGCTTGTGTTGATAAATGGAATGCAATTAATTTTAAAACGTATTGTATGATGGAGAAAATCCTGTATTACTGTTACTAAAAATAAAGCTGCATCTGATTATGCTATGTTAGCTACTTCACAAAAGTGTTTTTCTCTGAGGCATGGTAAAGCGTGATACTCGCAAAACATAATAAGACTAAACGTGTTGAGCTATATAACAATAATTAGTTTCTGTCTATAAATATATCAAAGCAGTTGTTCCCTTGTCTATTAAAACATGTAAATATTAAAGCGTCTTTGGTGTTTCTATGGTTTCTACAAAATAAATCCGGAAACCGAGGGTAACGCGGGTATGACGCAATTGCCAGGCGACTCCTCACACGTCCCGCAGCCTTGGATGAAATTGCAATTTTCTAACAATTTACAAATAGTTGCAAATATTTGGGATATTGTAAGTGCCACCGCCACTTTAAAATGCTTGAGCTTTTAATGTAGAGTGGATTCTGATTGGCTGTCAATGTTTTTGCCGTTCATGAACTGGAAGAATTCCAACATCTTTTCCCTGTGCCGTTATATTTATAGTTGTGGTGAGGACTCTGCTGTTCTTCTAGAACTATATCTTTATTGCTATCAGACATCCCACCCTGCAAAAACTCATTCCAGGGAGGTTTTTCTGGGATAGATGGGATGTCTGCGTTATAGTTATGGTTCTTGGGGTGCACAGTAAAATCCCCAGAGTTAAATCAACTCTGCTCAGAGTACATATGGTCCCTCTCTAAATAGTGTTAAAGTAACACTGAGTTAAAGTTAATAAGATAATTAAGTAATAAGGCTGTGACTGAAGTCAGTTGTAGTTCTTGTGATTCTCTTTTTTTCAGTGATTCTGCTTGTTAACAGCAGGTGTTCATCACTAATGCACAATCATCACTTAATTAATTGTTTAATTATCTCATTAACTTCATTGCTTTTAGAGTTATTTTAACACTATATAGAGAGGGACCATATGTACTCTGAGCAGAGTTGATTTAACTCTGGAGATTTTGCTGTGTGAATGGGCCTTCAGACTCTTGAATGCACACACTGGCTCTGTCTGAAAGCTGTTGCGCGAAGGATATTTCCACTCAATGTTCATTTGTGGAAGGATCCACTCTCCCGGATTAAAGTTTTGACAGGTTGAGAGAAAAACACACTCCCCCGCAAAATGGCTTGATGCCAGAATAATTGGTCCCTGTGGGTGGGAGTGTTCTGGTAGGGCATGGCGGATCTCACGGAGGTTCGGGGAGTGTCTCGTCAGGAGTGCAAACCTTTACAATGCGTTTTAATCAAGCAGCTGACAATTCTCTCGTTCATTATCATGTTAAACCCAATCTCATCTCAGTGGAGAACAGATGTCAGGACCTATTAAAGGACTGAAGTAACCTGTAAGGAAAGAAGTATGTTTTTTTTTTTTTAAATAATGAATATTATTATGGAAAGACTTTGGTACAGATGTTTTAATAAAAACTATTCCGCTCAACCCTCGAGGGCTCTTTAAATTGGGTGTTAAAGCAGAGGTCAGGATGTCAGCGAAACTTCAAACAACAAATACCTGCGAGGTTTTAATGGTGCTTCTGTTGGAGGAAGGGTCGAATTTAAGCCTTTTCTAATCTGCGGCGCAGGTGCTTTTCCCCAAACCCTGCATAATCCTCGACTCTCAAGTGAGGAGGAGTTTTAAGTTTGAAAGTGGAATTACTTGAAGAAGATCCCTGACAACAAACTCAATTTATAGAAACGACAAACTTCTCAGTTTGCCACTTAATCATTCCCGCTCTTGATTAAACACACACTGGTAATGAATGCCAATATGGCACCTTGGTTCCTCTTGATAGGATTTGGAAAATAATTTCTTATGAACTCAAGCTCTCTGGCGTTTTGAGCCCGTCTATGCAGCAACATGATAGCGAGGTTTAATTTTAATACGCAAAGCTCGCCTCGGCCTCGATGCAAATTAAAGTTTGTTGTGATTAAGACCCTCTGATGGGTCCGTTTATGATGATTAAATTTTAATTAAAAGCAAATCTGTAGAGTAAAAAATAATACAAATGTATTGAAGTGCACTTGAGATGGTTACGCTGAAGCCGCTGTACTCAAAGCCGTTCGTGTCGATGACATCTGGCAAATGAGCACGTCAGTAAATGAGCCGGTAATTTAGGGTCGAGGCGACGTCATGTTTTGTTAACCTTTATGGTGAAGGTGTTCAATCCTTCCTCCAGCACGACACACCTGCCTGTCATTTTCACGGGAGCTTGATTAGCTGCTTCAAGACGTTCATCATGAATATTCAGGCTTTGTTATGTTGGTCAAAAAGTAATTTAAAAAAAAGGTTTCTAATTTTCAAATCACTTTCATTAAACAGGAAAATGGCACTTTGAAATGCCGTGTCATGCACGAGACGCTGCGAAAGACACCAGATGTGAGCGCAACGGTTAAAGACATCCGTTGTTTACATTAAAAAACAATGGAAAAGTAGCGCAGTTGAATATAGAATAGAGAAATGTGTTCTACAGTATAGTAGTGGCCAAAAGTGACATCCGGAGGGGGTATTAAACCATCAAAATATGAGAAAAAAGAAAATATATACACTACCGTTCAAAAGTTTGGGATCGGTACGATTTTTTATGTTTTTAGAAGAAGTTTCGTCTGCTCACCAAGACTGCATTTATTTAATTAAAAATACAGTAAAAACAGGAATATTTTGAAATATTATTAAAATTTAAAATAACTGTTTTCTATGTGAATATATTCCTGTGATCAAAGCTGAATTTTCAGCATCATTACTCCAGTCTTCAGTGTCACATGATCCTTCAGAAATCATTCTAATATGCTGATTTGCTGCTCAATAAACATTTATGATTATTTTCAATGTTGAAAACAGTTGTGTACTTTTTTTTTCAGGATTCCTTGATGAATAGAAAGTTCAAAAGAACAGCATTTATCTGAAATACAAAGCTTCTGTAGCATTATACACTACCATTCAAAAGTTTGGGGACAGAAATAATTTTTATTTTAATTTTTTTGAAAAGAAATTAAAGAAATGAATACTTTAATTCAATAGGGATGCATTAAATCAATCAAAAGTGGCAGTAAAGACATTTATAATGTTACAAAAGATTAGATTTCAAATAAATGCTGTTCTTTTAAACTTTTTATTAATCAAGGAATCCTGAAAAGATTGTTTTCAACATTGATAATAATCATAAATGTTTCTTGAGCAGCAAATCATCATATTAGAATGATTTCTGAAGGATCATGTGACACTGAAGACTGGAGTAATGATGCTGAAAATTCAGCTTTGATCACAGGA
>RJVU01008125.1:2462884-2479990 GCA_003731715.1 Anabarilius grahami | reverse complement strand
TATATATATATATATGTGTGTGTGTGTAAAATTTTCAACCAAAAATGTCAGTCCAGTGCAGCGGATCGCTCAGACATGTTGAGTCATGGTGCTCATATTGATGACACAGGTTCAAGTCTGGCATGTAAAAGAGGGTGAAAGGACTGTATTGTGATGTGGACTGAAGTAAATGCAAAACCTCTGCGCACACATTCACAGACTTCAACAATGCCATAGTTCAAAGTCAAACCTCAAGGATTCTTGGGATTTCATATACAAAAGCCATCTTTATTACTCTCTTTCTCTCTGATTCACCCCGATGCTCCTTGATATTAGAAGAATACACTCTGGTGTTAAAGTTCTCCATCGTTCCTCACGATTCCCTTCTCGCTCTCTCATCCCGCCATCTCTCTTTGTCATCTCTCTCTATCTGTCTTTCTTCTGTGTTTTTGTCCTTTAATTCATCTTTATCCGTTCTCTCCGAACGAAGCACCGTTTAATGAGGAGCTCGGCGACTCCACTCACCAACGCCCTGCTGGAGAGAAAATCAAACCCGTGCAATTAAATGTCAGCGGCTGAAAGTGGCATTATAGAGTCACCTGAAGCGCCCCGACAATCAGAACCACAAAATGTGTCGTATTATTGCAATTTGGATAGAGAAAAACTGTAATTGCTTTGGATTTACATAATAGTTCTTTTCGTAACAAGACTGAAATCCTCTCATCTGTGTGTCTGTGGCAGACGACGCTTCATGTGTGGGTGGATTGAATTCATTTTAATTTCATTTCACCTGATTTGTGCGTGTAAAGCAAATGATTCATTTAGACGTGAGGCAGGTAAATGGTTGGACATATAGTAAATATAAAACAGGTCATTCTGCTCCACTGATGGTGCAAAGAAAGATGAACTGCTGGTTATGCACCACTTTAAAATCTCAAATTAAGATGCATTTTTTTAGGTGAGCTTTTGCTTGCTTATCTTAGTTTTTTTCTGAATATATTAATAGTAGTTTCTATTTGCATGATTGTGTAAAGTGCCTATATATAAATTGGTTTAAATGCTAAGTGAATGTAGGCACAATAACATCATAATTCAGTATGAAAATGGATATTGATTTTGAGATTTGCTAAAGGTTATTCAAGTTAAATGATGCAGAGGTGATCTAAATGTAAACACAGGCAGAAATGAGCATGTACACTCTAAAAAATGCTGGGTTAAAAACAACCCAAGTTGGGTTTAAAATGGACAAACCCAGCGACTGGGTTAAATGTTTGCCCAACCTGCTGGGTAGTTTTATTTAACCCAAATATTGTTTAAAAATTACTGTATTTCTTGCTTAAAATGAACCCAAAATATGTTGGAAATTAACATTTATTAGTATGTTTAATAAACAAACATTTATTAATATTTTTTTGAATAATATTTAAACAAAAAACATTTATTAAATGGCTTATTAATAAATGCTCATCTTTTTGATTATTATTGTTGCCTCTAGTAATTATGAGTCTGATTTTTAATTTCCAACCTATTTTGGGTTCATTTTAAGCCAGACATATAGTCATTTGTAAACAATATTTGGGTTAAATAAAACTACCCAGCAGGTTGGGCAAACATTTAACCCAACTGCTGGGTCAAAACAACCCAATCGCTGGGTTTGTCCATTTTCAACCCAACTTGGGTTGTTTTTAACCCAGCATTTTTTAGAGTGTAGAATTAAATATAGTTCTCCCAAAAATGAAAATTCTGTCATTTATCCAAACTTTCCTTTTCTCTTTCTTTTGTGGAACATAAATATTTTTTGCATTACATATAATAAATGTCAATGGGGTCCAAAAGTACATTGGACATGTGTCCGTTGTGTTTTTATGCCCTAATGATATTGAAAATGTCTTCAGATCTATGAATTCTCTCTGAATGATTTGCTCTAATTTCTGCTCCATTCTCACAGTCTTTAGGGAGCGACTGCAGTGTGTGTGTGTGTGTGTGTGTGTGTGTGTGTGTGTTCTTGTTTATATTACATTGTGTGGACCAAATGTCCCCACGATGTAATAAAAACCTGAGATCACCTACATCACCAGCCAGCGGTCCCCACGAGGGAAATGGATTAATAAACATACTAAATGATTTTTTTTTGAAAATGTAAAAATGCAGAATGTTTCCTGTGATGGTTAGGTTTAGGGATAGGGGTAGTGTAGGGGGAGAGAAAATACAGTTTGTACAGTATAAAAACCATTACGCCTATGGAGAGTCCCCACTAAGATAGCAAAACAAACCTGTGAGTGTGTGTGTGTGTGTGTGTGTGTGTGTGTGTCATTAGATTCACCCTCTCTAAAGAATTAACAAGGTTTCTCAGGAATTGGACAGATTATCACACACTCTGTCCGAATGCATCTTATCTAAAGAGATTTCTTTTCATTGATATGCTCTTTTTGTTTCTCTTATCTCACACACTCATTCACACATATAAACGTGCTGTGAACTCAAATACAGAGTAATTCATGTGATTAATGTTTCACTGTATGTGTGACAGATTCACCACAGTCTAGCCATAGAAGAAACAGACATGAGTCTAAAGTGAAGAATGAATTTACAGTCACCGCAAGGTGAGACTGAAAATACAAGAGAAACATTTAGGGAAAATCACGTGTTTCTATGTTACTTAAAACTGAATAAATATAATTATGATTCTCTCTCTCTGTGCGCTTAGAACTATGCTGCCATATGTATATATATATATATATATATATTATTCATTGTTTTTGTTTGCTTATTTATATTTTAGCAATATTATACACTCAAAAGTCATTAACATTTCTATTTTAAAGTTTTTGAAAGAAGTCTCTTCTGCTCACCAAGGCTGCATTTATTTGATCAAAAATACATTAAAAATTGTGAAATATTATTACAATTTGAAATGGCTGTTTTCTACGTGAATATATAGTAAAGTGTAATTTATTCCTGTGATCAAAGCTGAATTTTCAGCATCATTACTCCAGTCTTCAGTGTCACATGATCCTTCAGAAATCATTCTAATATGATGATTTGCTGCTCAAGAAACATTTATGATTATTATCAATGTTGAAAACTGTTTATTTATTTATTGTGGAAACCGTGATATATTTTTTCAGGATTCTTTGATGAATACAAAGCATTTATTTAAAAGTGAACATATTTGCAACATTATAAGTGTCTTTACAGTCACTTTTGATCAATTTAATGCATTCTTGCTGAATAAAAGTATTTATTTCTTCCAAAAGAAAAGTATCGACCCCAAACTTTTGAACAGTAGTGTCTGTGAATCAGTCATGCCAATTAGGACTGAACCTGTTGACGGTTGAAAGAGAGAGAGAGATGAATAAGAAGTAGAGCTAGAGAGAGAGAGAGAGAGAGAGAAGTGAAAATTAAAGAGTCTCAGAAATGCATTACGTAAGTCAGCTAATCTGATTACATGATGCTCTCATATTCACATCATTACATGTTGAGAGACTCTTCAGCTTTAGCCCTGCTTTTAAACACAGTCAACACACACACACACACCATTTTCAGCACTTCTGACCACCACAGTCACCTTCAAATCACAGTTTAGTGGCTAAGAGTTGTTTTGAAGGTTTCTGAAAATTGCTAGTTTCTGAACAAACACTGTGACGTGATTCTTCACGTTTATGATCCCTTCCAACCCTTTACAAATGCACTCGCTGCTTAATATGGCGCTGTTTTCAGGGACAGGTGGTGATTTGAGTGTGATTCAGTCAGGGACAGTTACTGCTGACTGTTTGTGTGAATCTCTTGAAGGGAAAGTGGACGGTTAGCTGGTGTGGCAGCAGTGATTTCAGGTCACTACAGGTGGTTTGACTGACCATCCCATCGCAGAGAGGGACAGAGAGCCGTCTTATAGTGGTTTGTCAGGCTGTTAATCCAGTGCAGAAAGGCGTGTGTGACGGCGGGAGCTCGTGGAGTAACACCAACACACACCTGCCTGATGTACACGGACCGATTTATTGCGAATAAAAAAGTGTTTTTTCTTTTCATGGTCTTTGAACAACCCTTTTAGTAGTGATTACGAAATTCAGGTATTAAATGTGTAACTCTGACATAGTTTGATTAATGTTTGTGCAGTGGTACCATGGTAAAAATAAAGACTGGAAAAGCTGGTTTTCACAGCAATGCCATAGAAGAACCATTTTGGTTCCCCGAAGAACCTTTCAGTGATCTGTTCTAAAAAGAACCATTTTTTCTTAGTGTAAAGATAATTTTAATACCTTTTAATAAAAAATAACCTTTATTTGTATTGTACATTGAAACATCAGTATTACATCATGGTACTTTGATGGACATACAGTATTTATTTATTTATTTCTTTAAAGCTTTTTGAAGAAAGATAGAAAAAATGTAATTAAAAATAATAAAATAAAAATAAAATAAAATAAAATACCCTAAACCAGGATTCAAACACAGGATAACCTGCCCTTAATGCATTAAGTTCATTTGTGTGTGCGTGTACGTGTGTGTGTTGTAACTTTATTGCGCTATTTGTATGCATTTTTTAAATTATATTAATGGGAATGCGTTCAAACACTGTTTGTAGTTAACAGTTGGTTAAAAAGACTTGAAAATATTTTTTTTTTAATATAATTATATTTAGAATAGTTTAAATAATTTACAAATAAATATTAAAATAATTTACAGTTTGTAAATATTGAAATACATTTAAATAAATGATATTATCTTTTTTTAGTTATGATGAAAAATGAAGATTAAACGTAAGATTACACACTACTTATATATTAATCATATTCAAGCAAATTTGCGATTTAAATCATGTTATTATAATTTGTAATAAAAATGTTCACTATTTTAAGAATGGTTCCGTATAGAAGCTTAAAGGGTTCCGTCAGGCGCTTAGAACCTTTTAGGGGTTCCAATCATGGATTTCGTTTTAATTGACTCTTCGCCGGGAGTTTGATTGACAAGCGATCTAACCAATCAGAACGCCGAATCCGCCATTTTGTCCGACAAAGCACTCAGGAGTTAGAAGATTAACCTCGGTGGACTTGAACTTGAAAAATGGCGTGTACTGACGTCTTTCCGCGTTTGAAACAACATTCCTTCTGATGTTCATTCACGTTTATTTGATGCTATAAATGAACTAGTAGGAAGAGATGATTGGTTCACGAGCCGCTTGAGCTGAGGAGCTACAGAGATCTGTCACGACACATTAAAGAGCCACAACATGTTTTTTATTGTTTGAATTTCTTAAAAAACTACAGTTTGAAAGCTGGGACTTTGTTTTAATATCATAAGTAACCTGCTCTGTCTTGTCCATCGACGTGTTGTCAGTGTCCTCTTTGCTCCGCGATGTATTTTTCACTCTGTGTGGCATAACAGTGCCATGGCTTGTCGGACAAAGCAACAGTAACTAAGGGGGGCAGGTCTTTGCGAAGGGTCAATTAATTTTGTCATTCTTTTTTTTTTTATTTTATTTTTTTATTGTATGAATTAAACAGCTTTTAAACATACATTATCAAAAAGCGAAGTAATATGCAATCATTTAAAACATTTCTCCCTATATAGAACCTTTCTGGCATGAAGGATTCTTTAAAATTGAGTAAAGAACCCTAGAGTTCTATATAGAACCACACTGAACTCTCCAGCCCATAATCCTCCGCTGACCAGTGCGTCTGATGCCAACAGACGCTCATAGCATCACCAGCTCTCACAGGCTGCTGTGGCTCATGACAGACGACTCTATGAGAGGATAACAGCTGTGGCAAAGTGATGTGGAGATAGAGAGCTCAACCGTGAAATTTGCTCCTTCCTAGTCTCTCTATCTTGCTCTTATCAGAAGCACACATGTGTGCCTGCATCTCTTCAATAAGGGACATCCAAACACGCTGTCTCAAGATGGCCGCCCCATGAGGGCTTTCCAACATGTGACCACCCCCCCGTTCTGGCTTGTGGCTGTTTCATCCAAACATTCCCTCTCTTTTTCTCATTTGCGTTATCTCAACATCTCTCTGTCTCTCTCTCCTGCCATCGTCGACTCTCTTTATACACTCTAAAAACAATACAGTGGCTTTGCAAATATCACAATAATAAATAACTATGATATGCAGTAATAACAAAAGGAGCTTGGTAAAAGGCGGATTCAAACTCTGGTCGGTCACGTCAAAAACTAACAATGCTCTCCACATGACCCTGTTATCAGGCAGGTTTCTTTTGCAATTTTGCCTGGCTTAACCAGACAACGGTGGGCGGAGTTAGTGTAAATATCCTCTGCCAACATGGTTGGCTATTTGCACTTGATGCTTTTAAATGTTTCAGTAAATAACTTGAGTACATCATATAGTTTAAGTTTGTAGAGTGTGGTCAGTCTAGCAAACAAGAGAAAGACTGTCACAGAATTAATTCATGGCCCAATACTGATTCAGACAGCAGACTACTTTGGACTAGCTTTGTTTCATCTGACTAATTAAAAACAAGCAATCAAAATAATTATGACTTAATTAGCACTTTACTGGATTACATGCATCAGCGTCGAAGGGCTAATGAGCCAAAGCTCAAAAGTAATGACAACATTAATCTTTTATTCTTTGCTCCGCATTAGCCGTAGCCCAAAGTTTACTTCCATTTCCCGTGCAATGACTGAGGCCTTAAATCATTCGGCTGTTGGTAACCTACTGTATACAGAAAAACAATGGCCTGTGTTAAATGGATGTTTAATTAAAAACAAGGGTTGCATTTAAACGGGTCATTTTCACTTGCTGAAAGGCTGTTATGCTGTTTTGAGTTATAGCAGGAGTGTTTATTTGCAGTCTAAAATGCAGCGGTGATATTAAACTTTACAAACCTCCCTTAACTCACCTCAGCTGACTAAATGCTGATTGGCCGGATTCATTAGTCGGGGTCAAATGTATAAAACTGTGCTTGTTTTAAGATTTAAAGCTTTCCAATTAAGCTCAAGCTTAACAAGAACAAGCTAGTCCTCTGACGTTGAGGAAAAGTAGTGTCGTGCAAGATTGGAACTGCCATCAACATTAATATAAGTAACCCAAAATTCAAGATATGAAAACTGTATGAGTTTGTATTTTGTTTTGCATAACATTGAGTTAAGAAGTATCACACGAGCAAGAGCTCTATTTTGCCGACAAAAATGGTACCAAACAAAGCAGAAATGTGTCCCAATTCAGAGTCTGCATCCCTCAAAGGTACATGCACATTTAAATGTGTAATCGCAATTCCTCTCAAAAACCCTTTTTGTCCCCGGCGCACAGTGAATTCTGGGGTAGGCTAGGCTGTGAAGGATCCATCTGTTGTATCGTTCATTGCCTGGAAAATTAAGGATGCATTTCGAGGCCACATTTGAAGGAGCCTTCGAATTGGGACACCGATGTGATGCATTTGCCCTTCGAAGGATGCAGCCTCTGAATTTGGATGCAGCTACAGTGGTGTTTTGTTCTTGAATTATTCAGTGTTTTTGAATAAATCGGGTGAGTCAATGATTCAATGACTCCATCATAAAGACAGTGGTCACTTGCTTTGTTCATGAATGAATCAGCAGGTTTATTAATTTTGAATGATTCGATAATTAACTTTTATGTCATTATTTACATTAAAGGCCCTATTTTAACGATCTAAACACATGGTCTGAAGCTCATGGCTTGTCTGAATCCTCTTTTGCTAGTTTAACGATGGAAAAAATGGTCGGCGCACCAGGCGCATGGTCCAAAAGGGTTGTTCCTAGTCTCTTAATGAGTTATGGGTGTGTTTTGGGCATAATGTGCAATAAACCAATCAGAGTCTCATCTCCCATTCCCTTTAAAAGCCAGTTGTGCTCGCAGCATGGCGGATTCGTTATTTACATGGTGGAATTTGCAAGCGTAAAGACTGAAGGCTTCTCCAAAGAGGAATCCTTTTATTTTTAATGTTTAAAAATTTGTGCGCTGCTGCGCATCCCTGTGTGTGTTACAAGCGCATTGTGCACCCACCTATAGGCGCATATTACTGACGCGCCCTTTAAATAAAAATAAATAAATAAAAAATAATGCGCTTTTGACTTTAGACCAGGTTTTTGTTGGTCAATTCCGTTGCCTCAAAATAGCAACATGCCAACAATGCACCTGAACCCACCTTGTTTTAAAACCATGGTTGAACAGATGTGCATTGCATTTACTGTTTAATTAGTGTAAGATGTTCAACAGTGTAACTTTGTAACTTTATTTTAATACATAATCATGAAAGGGTGCTATTTTTCACTTGAACACCTGTCCCCCAAAATGTCTGCGCAAGCATGGGTTTATGGGTTGCCGTGGACGGACTGCTGGCTTCTGGCTCTCAGTTCTGTTCTTAGCTCTTGTTGTTCGCTGCTTGTTTATGTTGCGGGATCACCGTGCTCAAGTGGGATTGACCCTGAACTCCTTCACTTCACTTCACTCTAAACACCAGTCCACTCCAGTGTCACACAAACAACAAAGCCCCTGTTACGCAAACAGAAATTACCTCAAAAGCTGCTTTCCTGAATGCAAATTTAGACTCGTTTTGTGTTAATTAACAGTGTGTGATTGTTTAGTGCATGTTAAAGTAGCTTCCCAAACAGATTAACCTTGTGTGTGTCCATCCATCCATCCGTCCGTCCGTCCGTCCGTCCGTCCGTCCATCCGTCCGAAAATGCAGTATTGATAAAACAGTAGGCTAAAAAATACTACTATATAAAAATGAAGCTGAAAATTTTAGTTATGGATTATGTATAGCCTCTTTCCTCCACTTCTCATCATCCCTCCTGATTTTCTGCTGCTCTTCAAAAGATTGGGAATATGCTCCTGGATAAAAGAGGGGCCGAATGACACTATCAAAGCAGCATCAAATAAATCGAGGCGCCGTGGCTCTCACTTCATCAAAGGGATTCTGACCAACTCGATTCCTCTCGATGGGCTTGAAATGAACAACAAACACTGCCAATGATTTGACATGTCTTCCCTCTGATTCTTTCTCCTCCTCTGAGTTTCCCTCTGCCTTTTCTCATCCCGGCTCTTTATCTTGATTTGCATTCCCAAGACGTGGACGACAAATGCCGTTCTATAATCTGTTGCGACGTTAGCTCTGCTTTGGTGTTTTGTCAGTGTGGCTTTTAAGGTTCAGTATGCAGTAATTGTTTTATGAATAACCATGAGCTATTTAAATAAAGGCGCTTCATCAGAACTCTGTTATTTAATTTAATCCGTGTCTAATCCGCGGCTTCTCTATAAAATGTTGTTTGGTGGCTTTTGCCGCTAAGTGCTTGTCTGTCTTTGTCACTCATGGTTTATCTGAAATAGCACATTAAATCCTCTGCCTCACAAAACCTCACCTAGCACCCTTAAATTCACTCTTTTAGCCTTGCTTTTCACAGCACATCATCAACTTTCTCCCATCCTTGCGATTTTATAAGGCTGCCATAAAAAAAGCATTTCCAGGTGGGGCAGAGGGAGATTGAAAGCTAAGTTTATATTAGAAAATAGCTGGAAATCTTTTGTCTTTATCTTTTTGTTCTGTCTTGAAATACACACACACACACACATCTATATGAGCTCACAGGAAAAAGCATACATTGACTACAACATTTGTGTTCATAATTTCTTTGTATTACAGCCTGGACAAATATTATAGCACACAATTTGGCATGTTTCATTGCATTATCATCACAAATAACACAAGCAGAACTACGCAATATGCTCACAAAATCTTTAACAATTATTTAATAATATTTGAATAAAGGGTGAAGATGTCAATTTTCCAAGGCCAGACATTACTTTTGGCCACGTATGTAGTCCAAATCTGCTAAGGGGTTATTAAATGTAACAAATCATGTAAAAATGTATCATATTTTATTGGAAAATTAAACATTTTTGTCAAAGTTTGATAATTGCCTTTATTTTTTAATCAACTGAGAAGATAGTGATCAAACTACATTTTATAAAAATCACCTTTTTAGTTTACAATATATATTGCATCAGCATATGAGAGTCAAATTGGACGACTGATTCATCTCAAGATCACTATTTTACACTTAAAAAAATCTGTCAAAAATGGAAAATTATTGAAAAAATATTCAAATCAGGAATGTCAGAATCAGGATGCGTCTGTCAAAACCAACACATGTTGAACAATGTTCACCAACCCGGTGACGTTTTTCAGTTGGACTGGCATTTATTCTGTTTATCATGCAGTGCGGAAGTTCAAAACTCTTATTTCTAAATCTAATCTAAAGAAATTTTTGCTTATTAGTATGGTTGAATTAGATCATTGAAGGTCAGCAGCAAAGACATTGGTTAATAAAGTGAGATTAAATACATAAAGTATACATGTAATTTAATATAGTTAATTATTACAGGTTTGCATAACATTCTGAGTTTGCATTAAACAGTTTTTATTCATTTTGAGGAATACTGAATGTTTTTGTGCAAGTGAGATGAGAAAATGCATGTTCACATTTAGTCTAGAACTACAATAACCATCATGTTCACACAGCGCACACAACACCCCTGCACTTTATTTCTCTCGACATGTGGAAAGGAGAGCTGTCAGGCAATAAATGTGAAAAAGTAACTTTGTTGTAAATTGAAAAAGTAATACGTTACTTTACTAGTTACTTGAAAAGTAATCTGATTACATAACTCAAGTTACTTGTAATGCGTTACCCCCAACACTGAATACTACAGTGCATTGTGAACATTATTTTTTGACAGACATCGATGTCGTGATACTCAAAAAATGTAGATTTGAAAACAGATGGAACTTAAGGTAATGATTTATTTCTTAGCCGGCAAGTGATTGATGATCATGAGTGTGTATGTCAGTGTTTTTTAGTTCTAATAATACATCCGACAGCCAGCCCAAGTTTTTGTCAGACGTGATAATGTGCGTGAGAAGTGAACTTTTTGATTTTTGGGTAATTATTGGAGATGTTTGAAATGCTTTTCACATAGTTCATTATGGAATGAAGTTTATATTGTGGCTTAAATAAATGAAACTGACATGTTTGGCTTGTCAAAAATGTTACATTCAGCTGACACAAATTCATTGACTTTTTAAAATCAAGTCCAAGAAAAGCAGAGGCTTTGATGCATCAAGTTGTTTTTATTGTCTCTTATAACAAAAATCTTTTATTTAAACCCATGAAAATGCAGATCCTGTTGTAAATAATAGTGAAAAATAACCTTTTAAAACTGTTGTTCCATTATAACCCCTTAGCCGATTTTGACTTGATATATATATGAGGGTATGTGTGTGTGCTTATGTCAACACAAGAGTTTGTGTGTGATTCAATTGTGAATATAAATGTGGGTTTAGTGATTATGGTGTAATCTGATAAGGTGCATGTGTGGGCTGGGGTTGGGGGGATGCTATAAAAATGAGTTACACATTGTAAAATTAAAGAGAGTTGGCTTGTGTATGGTCGTATGTTATTGGAGTCTGGGTGTATATAATTGGGAAAAGCCAGAATTGGGTTATAAGATCAGCCACAGTCCAGTATGGAACCAGAGCAGAAACCTTACACCTGGAGACTATAGTAGGGCTACAAATCAAGCTGGAGAAAGTCATATGATATCAAACCCTCATTCGCACTCACAGGTTGGATGTGGATCTATTTGCCATCTCTGAGTTGCAACCATGAAGTCATTTCATTGCATGATGCTCAGAACATGACATGTAACAAAGCAAATGATTAAAACCCTAAAGTTTTGCAACTGTAAAAAGGAATTTCCCATCAAAGTTGAGGAGGAAAGCAATGCTCTGCAATACCAAAATTAGTTTTGCTGCTGTATAAATAACTTTTTTTTGACTCATTTAAACTTTGCATTTGTTTTAAAGTGCGTGTTGTTCATTAATCGTGTACATCTCAATTTCTGTGTGACGTCACACCTGCAACTAGGGCGAAATCAGAGTTTCCAAGTTTGAAATCTGATGGCTGTTTACAAAGGTCGCGTTTTTGCATCCCACAGTGCTGCTTTTCCATTGATTTTTCTGTGCTCTAGACGGACATCTTTGACCTTGCATCTTTCACAGCATCTCACTCATTACATGGCGTCCTAAAAAATGTACGTTCAAGTTCAAATTTCAGCTTTTAAAAAACGCATCCCTCCCATTTTACTGAGAACTGAGTTCTGGTTTCTACAAAGCCCCTCCTTCCGGAATCCCAGAGTGCTCTGATTGGCCAGCTGACCCAGTGTGCTGTGATTGGCCAAACACCTCAAGCGTGTGACGGAGATGTAATGCTTCTTACCGTAATATTAAGCTTCATCTTCCAAGGCTTCTAAAGCAATTGCAAACTAGGGCTTGCATGGACTAGGGAGGTAGTCGACTACTTCAACCACTAGTTGGCGCTGTCGGAAGCTGTTGAGTAGTCAAGTGCGCTATTTAACCATACGATGTGCTTGTTTTTCTTAACGCAAACAAGTGAGCCATGATCGCAACCAAAGAGAAATTGTGCCAACGCAGTGGGTCAACTGGCCAATCAGAGCAATCTGGGCTTTTCAGAAGGAGGGGCTTTGAAGAAACCGGATCTCAATCAGAGCGTTTCAGACAGGCTGAGAATAGAGGTGCTGCAATAATGTACAGTAAGTGAAAAATAATGCGTTTTGGAACATAAAACATGTTAATCTAAACATTGACCTTTTAAAAATAGCACCATATGGACTCTTTAAACACAAAGACATCCTGTGTGAATGACCTTTAAGTGTCCTAAAGTATCTAAATACCTTTTTGGGAGCACTGTATTACACTAAACATGCAATTGCAAGATATAAATGTTGAGAGATAATACCTTTTATTTTTCACTCTGAGGTGGAAATGGGCTTCAGTAGCTCTGCACACACTCAGATTTATGCTGAAACAACTGACAGTGAGGTAGAGAGATCATTCGTATCAATACAGAGTGAAACCACAGATATTTAAACACTTAAACACACTTGGTTCCTGTAGGAATACAGAGCAGATAGTTTCACACAGAAAGACAGCTGGCTGGAGGACCAGTACAGTGAGTGTTTGCTTATGTGAACTGTACAGTTGTAAAGCCATTGACATGCTTCCAGAAAATCTGAGTAGTGTTGATTTCAATATTAGTGTACATAGTCTTACATGGTGTGTGTGTGGCACTTTCTGTTTGCGTAAACGCAGCGGCTTGGCCTAAAAAAAGTTCCTCTCCCTCCCAGAGACGTGATTGGCTCTTGTTTCCCACCCCATTTACACTATCTCTCGCTTTCTCTGTCCTTTAGCACTGGAGCTGAATTCATTTTGTCAGGTCATGCTGCAGTGAGCATTTGGACAAAAAGCAAGTGTGTAAATCTGCCCATTATCCTGTAAAAAAGGGAGAAAAAAACATTTTGCCTTGCCAGAAATACTCGTCTGCCACAGTTCCATGCGTTTTCCTCTTTACGAAGCGCTGAAGAATCATCTGGCTCTTTATGAACAGGGATTCTTGCATGATGAATTAAAGTCTCAGCCTCATTCAAAGGGCAGAAGTAGGGCTGACTTGTTACACGTAAACATTACAGTCTCTCGGCAGCTCAGGGAAGTCTGTGTTTACGTTGCGAGACCCGAACCATTCATCGCACCCTCATAAAAGTCAAAGCAGTCTGGCTGTTGTACGGTATTTTTAAGGCTCACAGAGCCGTGAGGCCAGTAAAAGATTACCTTTACCCTTTCTAACACCTCAGACTTTAGGAATGTGTCTCACGCGGCCATCATTCCCAAAGTACAGCAGATAATAGCCTAGATATTTGCATTGCTGACTATATGTGACGTCATTTGGAGTCAGAAGTGGCAGTGAGCTGCCTGTGGAGAAGCACAATTTTCAGCTTTCAAATTGTCACTTTTAATTATGAAATTAAACTGCAAATAAATGTTGTTCCTCAGTATTTCTGTCTTGTTTTCCAGGACAAATATCTAAACATTCTTAAATCAAGATACATTTACTTAAGAAGCAAGATGACTTCAGATATTAAGTCTTGTTTTCTAAAACAATCATCAAAATGAAGTGTTTGTGCTTAAAACAAGAACAAATACCTGTCAGTTTCAGCTGTGAAGTTTCAGCTCAAAATCCCCCACAGATCATTTATTATAGCTTGTCAAATTTGACCCTATTTGGGTGTGAGTAAAAACACGGCGTTTTTGTGTGTGTCCCTTTAAATGCAAATGAGCTGCTGCTCCCGCCCCCTTTCCAGAAGAGGGCGGAGCTTTAACAGCTCGCGCTTCGGTCGCTCAACAACAACAAAGCTGGAGAATCTCACGCAGCCAAAATGACGACGGTGTTCAGCCTTACATTGTTCAAACCGGAGTCGACACTGATGGAGAGACTCAGGAAGAAGTTACAACTTTTAGAATGAAACTGGACGTTTCTGAATGGTTAGTGGATACATTTATGCAGTTGCTGTGGAGTTGATTCAACTCATCCACTAGCATGTGCCGTCATGTTCATCTTTTGTGTTGAATTGACCCTCGTTTGTGAAGCAGTCCGGCGTAAAATGAACAACACTCTACTACAACAACTCTTCCTCTTCTCTAAAGCAGCCCAACATGGCCTCGCCCCCTTTGTTGCGTGTTCTCGGGGGTGGGGTTTATGTAAATTTTGGGGTTTGTGATGTCACTAACCCAGGAAGAAGCTCATTGTAGTCTCTACCAGCCGTTTGTTGTAGTCCATAAACAGAGATTTCTCACTTTGCATTGAACTTTGAACGTCGTAACTTCACAGATGTTGTTTATGCTCAAACAGCAACATTACACACTAACTAAAGTTAAAAAAGTGAAATCATAATCAAGGACCTCTTTAAACTCAAACATAAAATCAGGGACTTTATACAAGATTTATAGTAAATATTTGGTCTCACATTAAACTCAAACAAACTGGGAGACATTTTTCAACTACTCATGAACTGTTTGAAGCCACTAACATGAGTGGAACAACACTGTAAAAAGCTGTCTGCAAATTGGGGAAGGCTATTCCATGCTATGTTACATTATCTACAGTATTTGTGCAATTTTAGCAAATTTCCTGTCCAGTGATTTGATTAAAATGACTTGGGCTTGGCCCATTTTGTACCAGGAATACATTGTGACGTCTATCCGAGTGAAACGCTTCTCAAACAAGAACAAATGTAGGGCGGGGCTTGATTTTGTCCGTGGGGAATTGATTGGATGGTTGTGGTTTGCTATTGGTGGATCTCATGTGAGTGACAGGTTGCCCCGCCCTCATCATCAGAGAAGAGAAGATATTCTGATTCAAGATTATGAGGAACATGAATTATATAATGATGTGCACTGATAAATCATTTTATAATAAAAATAATAATAGTCCATTTTGATTTCATGGTGACTTTAAATATATGCACTGTATTACGTATTATATTTTACTTGCCCTGTTAGAAATGTCTTAGTTATTTGAATAAATATACTAATTATGTCGAAGGACGTCAGAAAATATTTTAGAATCATTAGAGGTAATTTTCTCCAAAACAAAATTTAATGAAATTGAAATAGACAACAGTACAACAATAATTAAACCATTAGACTTTCCTTTTGCATTCAGCGCATACAAAGTACACATCACGTATTTTCCAATATTTCCTGACAGGGGTGTCTGTGTCAGACGTTTAATCATTTATTTTTAAAAACAGAATGACATGTATGCTGAGGTGGGAAGTTCATCCAGTATCAGGAAACGGTTTGAGATCCAGTATTGTATTTGACAAATGGTGTCTGCTGTTTATCGTGGCTCTGTGATGAATGAGTGTTTGGCAGTAACTTGATCTGACCCTTCAGACCTGCATAATAGCTGGTGTAGATGTAAACACAGGCTGGCTGCAGCTCTGGCAGGTCGTGACCTCACCGTGACCCCGAGTTAACTTCTAAACATAGCTCTCGGACACAGAGGGTGGACGGTTAGCGGGCAATGCTTGACCTTTTCCATTCAGTTTCTGTGCGGTAATGAGATCTGGGAAAGATGTTAGATGTCAAAAATTGTCACTTTATCAGCTTAAGACAAACTAGACTTTTCTAAAGCAAACGGGAGTGTCGTTTGTCCATGTAAAACTCGCTAGAACAATGTTAACTCTGATTTTCTGTCATTTATAATGCTTTTACCATGTTCCAGATCAAAAAATCATACGTCAAATTCCTAGAAAAGTAATAGAACATATTTTCCTCAATAAGCTGAGGTATTATTCATGACCGTATTATGAATTTTGGTTAAAGATTATTTGTACATTTATTAAAAAACATTTACATTTCAAGCTATACGTTTACATTATAATGTATTATGAACAAACTCGAAGTCTAGTCAGCTTTATTTCTATAGCGCTTTATACAATACAAATGGTTTCAAATAAATAATCTAATATAATAAGCTTTAATAATAAAGCTTTAAAATAATAATCAACTATACCATAATTTTTTTACAGTATACTATCATTCAAAAGTTTGGGGTCACTTTTTAAAAAAAGAAATTAATACTTTTATTCAGCGAGTATATGTTAAATTGATCAAAAATGACAGTAAAGACATTTATAATGTTTTAAAAGTTTCTATATTTCAAATAAATGCTATTATTTTTGAATTTATTCACGGAAGGATACTGAAAAATAAAATGTATGACATAAATATTTAGCAGCAAAACAGTTTTCAGCATTGATAATAATCATAAATGTTTCTTGAGCATCAAATCATCATATCAGAATGATTTCTGAAGGATCATGTGACACTGAAGACTGGAGTAATGATGCTGAAAATTCAGCTTTGATCACAGGATATAAATTACACTTTACTATATATTCACATAGAAAACAGCTGTTTTACATTGTAAAAATATTTTACAATTTTTACTGTATTTTTGATCAAATAAATGCAGCTTTGGTAAGAGATTTCTTTCAAAAACATTTTAAAAAAATCTTCCAGACCCCAAAAATGTTTAATGTTTGTGTGTTTTAAGGTATTATCTGTGCAATCCCATTTGATAATACAGATGCTGTCCTCATCTGTATTTCATCAAAACTTTATGAATGCAACATTTACAACATTAAAAAAAGAAAATCCCATGTTTAGTTCCATTATTCCAGAGGTGCATTTTTGTTGGTTTTCACTGTGTTGAGATTAGAGAAA
>RJVU01008125.1:2444883-2462713 GCA_003731715.1 Anabarilius grahami | reverse complement strand
CACACACACGCACACACAAGCACACACAAGCACACACAAGCACACACAAGCACACACAAGCACACACAAGCACACACAAGCACACACAAGCACACACAAGCACATGCCTTGTCCCTGCCACCTTTCATTAGGGTTTTATGAGGTGCGCTGACGACAGACGACCCTGTGATGGCGTCTGGTTCCACATCCACACTGCAGGAAATCAAAGACAATCTCAGCATCTCCATCTTCCAGCAGGAAATGCTCCTCTGCAGCCAGCAGCGCTTCAGGACACGAGCCTCTGGGATTTGTGCCAGTTAAATAGCTTTCCTGTAGCTCAGTGGTTAGAACATGGCCAAGCAATGCCAAGGTCATGGGTTCGATCCCAGGGATTGCACATACTCAGATACAAATGTATAGTATAATGCAATGTAAGTCGCTTTGGATAAAAGCGTCTGCCAAATGCATAAATGTAAATGTAAATATTGTACAGCAACGTAATTGGTTGGACGTAATTATTTTATATGTCAGAAGAGCCGAAACACAAAAGAGTCTGAGCCGAAGTGTCTTGATTCTCATTTGTTGTCTAGTAAACTACTTTTGTTTACAAAAAAATGTGTTTGGTTGACGGAGACATAGTTTTTTGTTCTGTAAGGCTGATTCACGCTCTTGAAGTGTTGCGATATCCACTTAATATAAGTGTTTTGGGCCTTGGCTTGTAAATCAAATCAAGTTTATGGAGTTATTAAAGTGGACAGGTGTGGGTTGCAATAGTTTGGTCCTGTTTTCAATATGAAGATTTATGTCGGTTTATTATGGGCTTGTTTTAGTTTGCTGTTTTTTCTAGCAAGATCTGGCAACACGAATGGAGGCTCGTACCTCTTTCCCTGTGGCCTTCTTGTTAAAACAGAAGAGAGAAACATCTCAGATACGCATTTAAATGGCGATCTGAACCATTTTCCGTTCGTCTCCATTTCCACGGGAGTTTGACGCGTGAAACCATAACTTGTAGTTTACTTTTACTAAACTATTTACACTTAATCAAGCTCCAAAAACATGATTTTTTACTTTTTCCACAGTCAAAAGCACAAACCACTTCCTTATTCTTCTTCAAATTATTTATGCATAAGTACCATGCATAAATTAACATGTGATACAATACAAAAAACACAAAATCACTCTTAATGTAAAGAAAAATCGTAATGTTGTTAATGATTCTAACATGCGTCGTTAAGAACTATTTGGCACAACAAGGCAAAATCCTCACATTTTCTGTGACTAAGAGCTTGACGCCAGACATTGAGGCTTTTTTGAATAAGGCTGATAATTTAGTGGTTGTGACTTACATCACTGCAAGATTTTTGTGTCTATTTATGCTAAAGCCTGGCTTGTGGTTGGCTGGTAAATGTCATAGTATCATCAGAAATCACTGGGTTCACAATGGGATGAATTATGGGCTAATGCTTGAAAAATTCTGTGCTTTAACCTCCCACCTTTACATCTCTCGTCCGTCGTGATCCAACTCCATCACTCATTACTTGGGGTGTATGAAAACTGCTGCGTTTAGCCAGAACATGCTGCGGCGGCAGAAAGGAAATGAACACGTTGGCTAAATGCATCACTGACCTTGAGGAGGAAGAAACTTTCGTGAAAAGTGTGGAGCTGGGCTGTATGTGTTTGAGATCCTGACTGCATTCAGGATATTTACTATACATTAAAACATAAATATGGGCCTTAAAGAGGTTCTTAATTATGATTTCACTTTTTTAACTTTAGTTAGTGTGTAATGTTGCTGTTTGAGCATAAACAACATCTGTGAAGTTACAACGCTCAAAGTTCAATGCAAAGTGAGAAATCTCTGTTTAAGGACTACAACAAACGGCTGGAAGGGACTAAAACGAGCTTCTTCCTGGGTTAGTGACATCATAACAACAAAATTTACATAAACCCCGCCCCCAAGAACACACAACAAAGGGGGTGTGGCCATGTTGGGCTGCTTTAGAGAAGAGGAAGAGTTGTTGTAGTAGAGTGTTGTTCATTTTACGCCGGACTGCTTCACAAACTTAACGCTGGATTTCCACAAAGAGTAACATGACGGCACATGCTAGTGGATGAGTTGAATCAACTCCACAGCAACTACATACATTTATCCACTAACCATTCAGAAACGTCTAAACGTTGTAACTTCTTCCCGAGTCTCTCCATCAGTGTCGACTCCGGTTTGAACAATGTAAGGCTGAACACCGTCGTCATTTTGTCTGCGTAAGATTCTCCAGCTTTGTTGTTGTTGAGCGACCGAAGCGCGAGCTGTTAAAGCTCCGCCCTCTTCTGGAAAGGGGGCGGGAGCAGCAGCTCATTTGCATTTAAAGGGACACACACAAAAACGGCGTGTTTTTGCTCACACCCAACCAAATAGGGGCAAATTTGACAAGCTATAATAAATGATCTGTGGGGGATTTTGAGCTGAAACTTCACAGACACATTCTGGAGACACCAGAGACTCATATTACATCTTGTGAAAAGGAGTCCCGAATAATAGGTTCGTTCACAAAATGTTAATGTCACAATCAGTTTATCAGGGGAACGCATAAACATAAAAGCATTAAAATATAATTCTCATGCTATTTATTCCCCATCACCGTGTCTCCTTATGGACTCTTTTTAACATACTTAACGAAAACTTTGTTGATCAGGCAGAGAGATGAAAAAGTGAAACTGAGCTAACCAGCCAATCTGAATACAAGACAGATTTCTGAAGGAACCTCATAAAGCTGCTTAAATTCTGACGGACTGCAGCTGGAGTTAAATATCACTCCCTGAACTTCACTCCTGAATCCCGTCTTCTCTTCCTACTCTTTATGCGCCTGATGTCATTCATCAAAGACTGATGACAAAAATGTCATCTGGAGGCAATGAAAGGTCATGACCATGCGTATTTGAACATCGAATATGTATGTGTGTGTAAGAGCTTGTCTCCAGCTCCCAGTGCCTGTCAAATCTCTACAGCGCCTGAGGAATTAATCCAGTATATTGATGACTGACTGCTGTGTGCATTTTTAGGTTTTTTACTAGGCTTAATATAGCTTATTTAGCAAAATCCGACAAGCAAGAACTCGAACGTTATCCTCATTAAACTCCCCCATATTATAAAACATTATGATGTCAAGTACAGTAACACATTTCAGAAGTGTCTTTTGTTGTGTCATCTAGTCCATCAAGGACAGTGTTTCGTTCAGTCTCGTTATAAATGTCCCTGGGCTTTCTTCATGTTTTGTGAGGTTTCTTTTAACTGGATGAGGAATAAAGCTCCAGCTGTGGCTGTGATTTACCGGACCTGACTGCAATGACTGGCATAAATTCTAGACACAAATCATTGACGTGAAACATCATGCACACACATAATGCCACGTCTTCCTCCGCGGCCTCCAGACACCATGAGGTTGTCTGATTTCCTGAGGCTGCTGGGAGGTGACAGTCGTTTGTATAGTGTTTCCTCTTTTATTACGTGCTGGAATGAGGGCAGCTTTATGGACAGAGAAAGCTGAGGGACACAAGAATACACAAGAAGTTGTTGTAACCAAGATACTGCCTACGTCATAAATCAACAAAGAATTGCCAAGTTTTTGAAAATGTGCCCTACATAGTCTCCATGTGCCTGTTGAGCCTGTTTATATGGTTATATTTAAATGTAGCACCCCTAGTGGCACCAAAGAGAACTGAAAAAATTATGAGTTTCAAACAGGTTTCCAAAACCTTCCTTTGTTTGAGTTTTTAATGCGCATACATACAACTGTGTGTATTCATTACAATTATACTTAAAGAGCGAGTGTGTGCATGATACACATTTTTATTATTTTTACCCATTATCATCCGCAAATCTGAATTTTCATAAATAAAGTACTGTTCAAATGCTTAGGGTCAGTGAGGTTTTTTTAATGTCTTTGAAGGAAGTCTTTTCTGCTCACCAGGGCTGCATTTATTAGATCAAAAATACAGTAAAAATGTGAAATATTTTTTTAAATTATAATAGCTGTTTTCTATGTGAATATATAGTAAAGTGTAATTTATTCCTGTGATCAAAGCTGAATTTTCAGCATCATTACTCCAGTCTTCAGTGTCACATGATCCTTCAGAAATCATTCTAATATGATGATTTGATGCTCAAGAAACATTTCTGATGAGGAAAAACGGTCTCATATTTTTTTGGAAACAGTGATGCATCTATTTTTTCAGGATTCTTTGATGAATAGAAAATTCAAAAGATCAGAATTCACTTGAAGTAGAAATAATTTGTAACATTATAAATGTCTTTACTGTCACTTTTGATCAATTTAATGTGTTCTTGCTGAATAAAAATATTAATTTATTTAAAAACTTTAGTGTGTATGTGTGTGTGTGTATAATAAATGTAAATAAATCTTAATAACATAGAGAAAAATACATGGATCTATGAAGCTATACGGCACAGGTGTGATGTGAAAATAATTTAAAATAATAATTTGATATTTCAGTTAAAATTGTATGTATGTTTATTCCCAAAAAGCATGCTAAAGAATCCACCAAATAATACTATAACCTTTAATTAAATTCAAGTCATGTTACTAGTTCATGGACTGTCATTTACGTTTAATTTCAATACTTGTCATTATAAATTGGAATAAATTATTCTAAATTGAATAATTCATAATAATAAATAAATGATAATTTTCCATAACAAATAAAGTAAAGGAGTTGCAAATAAGCTACAATGGGCATATCATATGCGCATCAAATCAACCAATACGTTTTGTCTCCAGAGAGACCGTTTGCTGTTACTGTGAATGTGTGTGTTTGTGTCCCTGTTATTCTGACAGTCGTCTACATCATCTGATCGCATATAAAGACAGCTGCTGTTTTTAAATGCAGAACTGACAGGTATTTCGGTTGACGAGATGAAAGGAGAGAGAAAGAGTGTGTGTGTGTGTGTGAGAGAGAGAGAAGTTTGAGAGAAAAAACGAGACAGTTCTTGAAAGTTGTGCTGTGCAAATTTGTTTAATTTTCATGTGAGAAAGAAGAAAGAAGCCCCTTTTGTGAGATAATTTACTAAGTAAATGTCTTCCTGTTCTACTTAAATACATTTCTGTGTTAAACACTTTCTGTAGATGCATAAATGGTTCTCAAAAAGCACTCACTCTTAGAAAAAAAGGTTCTATATAAGGAGAAATTGCTTAACAGAATGATAATTTACAAAATGAAGTGATTATGAGGTTTCTGAATCACATGAATAAATAAATCCAAAACATCTGCTTCATCTCTTCTATATTCTGCCATAAAGATTCATCTAGACTGTATGAAACTGACAGCATTACTGTGAGAATAATTGCTCTGATAAACAAATCCACCGGAGAACCCAATAAGCCTCAACACAAATGCATTTATATTAGTGGAAACTATTTTCCTTCATAACAGCTTTTTCCCTTTTACATTCACTGCCTCTGAGACAAAAGATTGTATCTTATTTCAGCATTGGAGAAATAAATGAATTTATTCCCCACACTTCTCCTCGAGCACTCCAGTAAATAAAAGAATGGATAAGGAAAGAAAGCATAAACAGAAACGTGTTTAAAAGCTCTCATAGCATGCCAAAAAGGTTAGAGGGACTTAAAATGACAAACAACAAAACATTTGACACAGAACAAAATGGCAGAGCACTTTCTAAAAGCGTCTCGCACACGAGAGAGTTGCGATAAAGAAACTGCGACTAAATAAGACCTCTTCAGACAGACTTGCAGATCTTACTAGATCTGATTTTCATTCCCTTCTTACTAAACATGTCTGATCTCTAGGTAGGGCAGGGTGATGCACCAGCAGAATCTTGATATTTTTTCAGACACAATATTTAGTCTATATTATGAAGCAGCTTAAAAGGTTGTTTTTGATATATATTCTTTATAACTGCTGATGCAGATACATGAAAATGCTTAAATCAAGAAGGAATATACAGTATGTACTTCAGATTAGATAATAAATCCTTCCACAAGTCTTTCCCAGCTCAACGCTTTCAACTACACCACAATGCCTTTTTTAACTTTTATATGCGCAGACATTCACCAAAATAGATTTTAATACTTGTGTGTTTTCTGGAATTACTGTAGAAGTATCTGTCTTTGTCCTGCCTTCCTTCATCTGTTTTGACATCTGTATGGTTTGTTTCTCCTGCATGTGACTCATATGCTCATAGACTTGAATTTACTGCTCCAGAATGGGTAAAACGTGACTAGCTTTAATTGGTTTGCGGCTCTTGTGGTCTTGTCTGGCTTAGGGGGGTTTCTGTTTGAGGAATTCAAGCTTCATTCAAGGTGACGTTTTTCATTCCAGAGAGCGGTTTCCATCAGATGATATGTCTCCCTTTGTTTCTTTCTGGGCGGTGTTGGTGCACAGCTGTTACAGTTATTCGCTTTCTGCTGTCTTTCTCAGTCCCCTTGCATTTTTCCTCCTTCAGGAACTGTTCATTCCATTTCCTACTCTCTGCTCCACATTAATCCACAGGATCATCTGCTTTAGACTCTCTGTTTCTCTCCTCTACTTCTTTGGTTTACTCATATTATTTAAATATCAAGTTCTGTCATGGAGCTGTAGATGGTGCAGGCTGATGAGTTCTTAATGCAGCTATCATATCATTTAAGGTGATTGGTTCCTGTTGCATCTGCAGCCAATGAGCTTGCTGCTCAACATTTAATTAGTCTGTGCTTGCTGTAGCAGAGTGGAGTTCCTCTAAAACCCTCCAACTCCCCCAGCTCCACCTGTATAGATCTGCTACGGGTAATTTTGTATATTCTATTTGTGCAGCAGCAGTATGTCTTGCATACTCACAGCAGCGTGTCTATGTACTGGCAGTAGCAAGTCTCTGTACTTGCCCTGCAGCAGCAGCACCATCAGCAAATAATCAACAGCAGCAGCAATATCAGCATCAGCAACAACAACAATCATCATCATCAGCAGCAAAAACTATACTCAAACAGCAGCAGCAAATATTAGCAGCAGCAATAATCATCAGCAGCAGCAGCAGCAGCAATAATCAACACCAGCAGCAAATATGAGCAGTAGCAGCAATATCAGCATCAGTAGCAGCAACAATCAGCAGTAGCAGCTACAATATCAGCAGCAGCAACAACAACAATCTCATTATCAGCAGCAGCAAAAACTATACTCAAACAGCAGCAACAATAATCATCATCAGCAGCAGCAGCAATAATCAACACCAGCAGCAAATATGAGCAGTAGCAGCAATATCAGCATCAGTAGCAGCAACAATCAGCAGTAGCAGCTACAATATCAGCAGCAGCAACAACAACAATCATCATCAGCAGCAGCAGCAAAAACTATACTCAAACAGCAGCAGCAAATATTAGCAGCAGCAATAATAATCATCATCATCATCATCAGCAGCAGCAGCAGCAATAATCATCATCATCATCAGCAGCAGCAGCAATAATCAACACCAGCAGCAAATATGAGCAGGAGCAGCAATATCAGCATCAGTAGCAGCAACAATCAGCAGTAGCAGCTACAATATCAGCAGCAGCAACAACAACAATCATCATCAGCAGCAGCAAAAACTATACTCAAACAGCAGCAGCAAATATTAGCAGCAGCAATAATCATCATCATCAGCAGCAGCAGCAGCAGCAGCAATAATCATCATCAGCAGCAGCAGCAGCAGCAATAATCAACATCAGCAGCAAATATGAGCAGTAGCAGCAATAATCAACACCAGCAGCAACAATCAGCAGTAGCAGCTACAATATCATCAGCAGCAGCAAAAACTATACTCAAACAGCAGCAGCAAATATTAGCAGCAGCAATAATCAACACCAGCAGCAAATATGAGCAGTAGCAGCAATATCAGCATCAGTAGCAGCAACAATCAGCAGTAGCAGCTACAATATCAGCAGCAGCAACAACAACAATCATCATCAGCAGCAGCAGCAAAAACTATACTCAAACAGCAGCAGCAAATATTAGCAGCAGCAGTAATCATCATCATCATCAGCAGCAGCAGCAATAATCAACACCAGCAGCAAATATGAGCAGTAGCAGCAATATCAGCATCAGTAGCAGCAACAATCAACAGTAGCAGCTACAATATCAGCAGCAGCAACAACAACAATAATCAGCAGCAGCAGCAAAAACTATACTCAAACAGCAGCAGCAAATATTAGCAGCAGCAATAATCATCATCATCAACACCAGCAGCAGCAACAATCAGCAGTAGCAGCTACAATATCAGCAGCAGCAGCAACAACAACAATCATCATCAGCAGCAGCAGCAGCAAAAACTATACTCAAACAGCAGCAGCAAACATTAGCAGCAGCAATAATCATCATCAGCAGCAGCAGCAGCAATAATCAACACCAGCAGCAAATATGAGCAGTAGCAGCAATATCAGCATCAGTAGCAGCAACAATTAGCAGTAGCAGCTACAATATCAGCAGCAGCAACAACAATCATCATCAGCAGCAGCAGCAAAAACTATACTCAAACAGCAGCAGCAGCAGCAATCATCATCAGCAGCAGCAATAATCAACACCAGCAGCAAATATGAGCAGTAGCAGCAGCAGCAGCAGCAGCAATAGTCATCAGCAGCATAGCAGAACTTTTCCACCAAAGCCAAATACATTAACATTGTCATATCCATTACCATGCTAAACTCTTCCAAAAGTCATAATAGAACTGCACTCTTAAAAATTAATAACAAAGCTGCTCTCTTTTAAACTTTTTTTTAATTTCAGATAAATATTAATATATTAACATACTTATGTTATCATTTATTTTATTATATTATACAATTTTAATTCTGTAATTCCAGAGATTTCGATGACTGAATTTCCCAGGAGTTTGTTAAAACATTTTTTTACTTGCATAGAGCAATTGACTGATTTATTTTAAAGCATGTTTTGTCTTTGATGTTTTTAAGCCATCTAGCATCCAGTTAAAACGGTTGATGTTCCCTAGTTGAGAAGCCCTGCATTAAACTGAGCAGTTGACTCTCTTTGTTTACCAAGGAGGTCAATATTACCAGGAAACTATCTGTTTGTGTTTCGAAAGATTTGTGATTTGAAATGTTTGCTCATGTTCGTACATGGACGTTTTTGATCAGTTAAGCTGTAAATGCCATGTGACTCATTATCTGGGAGCTGATGATGTCATGACAATGCTGATTGGCTGATTGCACCACAAGTATATAAATGCTGCTTATTTTGATTAGCTTAGAAAAAAAATTACACAAACACACATTTAGGACAAATAATACAAATCAGACGGTCAAGCCAAGTTCTGAGGGTTTTAATGTCAGCATATTCATGTTTCATAAGAGATGATGATTTCCTCTCAGTCTCTGTCACGTATTGCTGTGCAGAGGTAAGTGACATTAATATTACAGATGGCAGCCTGCTGCTGCGGTGTAGTGTTTGCCTTCACTATTTAAACTGCTCTCAAAGAAGATGGTTCAGCAGAGGGTCAGGGCGGCAAAGACAGTGGGAAATGTATTCAGTCCACCCATGGGAGAGATAAAGATAGAGAAAAGGTGGAAAAAAGAGAGAAATGCTTACCCTGGTTGTGTGGTGGAGGTATATTGTAAAACTACTGTGTCAAGATTTTAGTTTGTGGATAAGCATGCTTTATCCTCCACTAGACCTGCTCCATGCTAAGAAACTGCTGTTTTTAACATTTTAACGTTATAGGTAAAGTTTCACTTCTGGTGTGCAAGAAGAGCTGCTTTGCACTTTTGTTTCAGCTGTGCAAGAGAATCAACTCAAAAAGTTAAATACTTAAAGGATTAGTTCACTTTTTAATAACATTTTCCTGATAATTTACTCACCCCCATGTCATCCAAGATGTTCATGTCTTTCTTTCATCGGTCGAAAAGAAATTAAGGTTTTTGATGAAAACATTCCAGGATTTTTCTCCTTATAGTGGACTTCAATGGGCACCAAACGGTTGAAGGTCAAAATTACAGTTTCAGTGCAGCTTCAAAGAGCTTTAAACGATACCAGACGAGGAATAAGGGTCTTATCTAGAGAAACCATCGGCCATTTTATAAAAAAATACAACTGTATATGCTTTATATAAACAAATGTTCGCCTTCTAAGTGGAAAAAATGGAACTGGCACCTCATTCGTTCTGTAAGTAGAATAGGGAAGGCGTAGGACATACAGCGTAAGCTTTTTGAAGAATACGAAAGTGCGGTTTTGGCGTAAGCACTTGGAAGGCGGTCATTTGTGTTTATAAAGCATATACATTTACATTTTCTTTATAAAATGGCCGATGGTTTCTCTAGATAAGACCCTTATTCATCGTCTGGTATCGTTTAAAGCTCTTTGAAGCTGCACTGAAACTGTAATTTTGACCTTCAACCGTTTGGTGCCCATTGAAGTCCACTATAAGGAGAATAATCCTGGAATGTTTTCATCAAAAACCTTAATTTCTTTTCCACTGACGAAAGAAAGACATGAACATGTTGGATGACATGGGGGTGAGTAAATTATCAGGAAAATGTTATTTGAAAGTGAACTAATCCTTTAACAAAAAAAAAGAAAATTACCATTCTTTTCAATATAATGTAATGGTATACTGTATATCATTAAATAGTGTCAGTTAATATTCATCAATATTATTGATTTGAATGCAGTTTCCCCAACTAAGCAAGCCAAAGTCACAATAAGTCAAAATAAGTTACTTTTTGTTTATTAAATCAAAAGTAGAATCATCCACAAAAGAAAGTCTGTGGAATCTGTATGTTAAATGGTTGAAATCAAAGCCAGAACAAGATTAAGCGTGACACTGAGTGTCTTCTTGCTCTATTTTGTGCTCCAGTTTATTTTAAAGCACAGTGAGACAGGATCTCTGTGAGCTCGCTGCTCTTTTCATCCTCCACAGCCCTGATGTCTGCATTTTAGTCGCATATATCCTTCTTCATTTCATTCCTTCATCACTACCTGACACTCTTATTAATGTCCCTCTAATTAAAAGCATAAATCTGTCATGCCAAAGTGTATTAACTGGGGCACTCCACACCGAAAACGACTGAACGAGACAGAGAAAAAGAAGATAAAGGAAAGGTGTGGGCAGCACATCAGATGCCAGGCGTTTTGAAAGCCTGCCGGACCACCATGACAGCCCAGTGTTTGTGTTCGGGGGTTTGTTGTTTGTTGATCGGCCAGGCTCATCCACATCGCTGAATCTAAATGCGAAAATTACACCCTGCCTCTCACCCATTAGACTGCAGACAGGCTGTTTTCCCTTTTAGCCCGTGCAGGTATAAGCACTTGTGTGGGAGAAGGATTTGCACAGGTTACTGAACTGACAGACTCTCTCACACGCTTCTTGAACAATTTGGTGGTGTGAAATAAGAGGCTGTGAGCAGTTCCCGACTGACCTTATAACTCCACCTGTGCCATCACTAACATCAGCAGCAGAACTCTATTAAAAGCATTACAAGACTTTATTAGTGGTAAAAATATCCCAGACAGCTATGGGCATAAATACACAGGTATATAAGTCGAATGCAGCAAATGCCTTGGTGATGCAGCCAGCTGGGCTCTACTAGAACAGGTTTTCCTGCTTGAATGTTGATTATTTTCCTCATATTCTCCATTGTTGCAGCTCCTCTCTTCCCAGTCTGTCAGTAACGCTCTGTTTAGTTCCTGTCTCTATGAAGCCCCTCCTTCTGAAAAGCACAATGTGCTCTGATTGGTCGGCTGGAGCAGTGTGTTGTGATTGGTGTTTGGAAAATGTCCCGCCCCTTACCATAACCACCAGTTTCAACACACTACTAATTAACTCAACCAGGCCACACCCCTTTATTCTGCATATTACTTATTTAAATAAGGAATATTGTGACGTGTTTTTACCAGTTTTGACCAATTTTATTTTTTGTTTTTGCCTTTTACACCATAAAAGTTCCAGGAAATAGTTCATAAGCTATATTTGAAGTCAGAAACGGAATGAAATTTAAATAATTATTTTCAGAAAAACCTCTGCCTTATGATTTTCTGCCTTTCGACAGCCAGTCTTTTCATTTTAGTTTAATTATAGTTTTATTAATATATTTAATTGGCTTATTTTTTTTTATTAATTAACATGTTAATTTATTTTCGTTTTCGTATTGTCGTTTTAAGAAATTAATACTTTCATTAAGCAAGGGTGCATTAAATGGATGAAAAATAAAAGTAAATATACCGTTTGGAATAATTAAGATTTTTTTATGTAGTTAAAATAAGTGTCTTCTGCTCAAAAATACAGTAAAAACAGTGAAATATTATTACAATGTAAAATAGGTGTTTTCTAAGTGAATATATAGTAAAAAGTAATTTATTCCTGTGATCAAAGCTGAATTTTCAGCATCATTACTCCAGTCTTCAGTGTCACATGATCCTTCAGAAATCATTCTAATATGATGATTTGATGCTTAATTATTCAAAAAATACTGTAAAATTACAACACCAATGTGTACCATAAACATCAAACTATCTATTCATCAGTTAACATGACTACATTTCTACACTGAAAAGTAAAAATAAATATGTAAATATTGTTAGAATGCATATTGTATCTCACGAACTGAGAGGGACTGTGGTATTTTTAGAGCATAAATATTTAGGCATATTTCTGTGTGCATATGGTCTTGTTTGCTCCGTATGCCCACGTTTGCTCAGTGCTTTTTCTGTGGGCTGAGTGTTTGATGTGGACTGATGGCTTCAAGAGTTTATGAATGAATATTTAAAGGGCCTTGGTGAGCTTGAACTGCGAACAAAATAGCCTCTCTGTTCTGTCCACAAGACAGACTGTCATTTAATGTATGAGCCTGTCTTAAAGTCATCAGAGCAGATACTGACTGTTTTCAATTCATTGAGAATGAAAAGTGTAGACCATCTGAACTTTAAATTTGAATAGCGGTGATGGATTGAAGTGTGTGTGTGTAAAAAGAGAGAACTGCTCTCAATACCTGAGACATTAATGGAATGAGAAGAATCTTTTATTCCAAGGTGAAGTGGATTTCACTGTGAATCATTTCATTACACACTCAGTTACATAAACGACATCTGTGGAACGTGGTGCACATCAGAATCCTCTCACTCCAAATCCTCTCAAAGATTAAAAAAGTGCACTTTAATGTAGCATTCGTCTGCTTATTTGGAAATTTGTTGTAACTTGTGCTTAACTCAAAAACTAATGTTCCTTCATGAAGTACATTTAGGTTCTCTATAGTATTTGGAACCAAAAAACGGTTCTTATTCACAACCAGTTTCACTTAAAAATAAAAAGAATGGCGTTCTGCTAATAATTTATGCACACGTATTTTTGTTTTCTGCACTAATTCTGCAAATGATTCAAATGAGTCGGTTCTTTAGTGAATCAAAAACATTCAGCTTACAGTATATATAAATTGTTATATATTATACTGTATATTGTATTTAATTTTTAAGATATAGTTCTTAGTTCTCTTTGTACAACTGTTCATTGTCATGTTAATTCACAAAATAAAACAACAATCTCGCAAGAGCATAGGAGCAACACAGGAGAATACAGTTGACTATGCAATGATGAGGACAGACAAAGAAACGGCTGAAAATTAGGGCTATAAATTAACAGACTCAGAGAAGGGAGAAAACAAGGAACAGGTGAGCTTAATCAATTAACAAATGGGAACATGCCTAGAAACCATGACAACTAATGAACAAAGGAAACAAGAACTAAGGGGCCATTTACACAAAAACGGAAAACTTTTTGGCCATTCGTTTACCTGACAAAGGCATTTTGGTGGCCTGAAAACACAAACTTTTGAAAACAGGTTTCAAAGTGCAAGTTTTTGAAAACGGTCTCCATGTAAACAACAAAAACGCGAACCTGTGAAAACGATGACGTCGTGCATTACATGTTCAGTCGTGTTTCATCGCCATCTAATGTCCTGCCAGCAGAATACAGTCATTTTCACAGATTCATGTGAATGGGGATCGTTTTGACAATGGTGTCGTCTGTACGCGGAAAACTCAAAGGAAAAACGCTTCCGTTTTAACCACATCGTTGTCGTGTAAATGTACCCTAACACGGGTAAAACAGAAACCTCATATGACAACTTTTGCACTGCAAAAAATGCTTTTCTTACTTACATTTTTTGTCTTGTTTCCAGTCCTAATATCTAAAAATTCTTAAATCAAGAAGTTTTCTAGACAAGTAAAAATTATTGCCTTGTTTTCAGAAAAAAATAAATTAAAATTAAGTGAGTTTTTGCTTAAAACAAGCAAAATAATCTGCCAATGGGGTAAGCAAAATAATCTTGTTTTTGGTTTGAATTTTTGCTTGTTTTAAGCAAAAACTAACTTAATTTTGACTTGTTTTTTTCTGAAAACAAGACAAGACCCTAACCCGTCTAGAAAATGCTTCTTGATTTAAGAATTTTTTGATATTTGGACTGGAAACAAGACAAAAAATCTAAGTAAGAAAAGCATGTTTTGCAGTGTGATTTTAATAATGTATTAGTAAATGTTGAAATTAACAAATGAAAAGATGAATAAATGCTTTAGTTAACATGAACTAACAATTAAAAATATTTCTAATGTAGTTACTTAATGATACCAAATTGAACTTTACTGTAAAGTGTTACCGACAATACAGTCACTTATTCACCCTCATGTTGTTCCAATCCAGTTTATCTTTCTCCTGCAGAAACAAAGGAAGTCCAAACAACATTGGATGACATTGACATTCATTTTACGGACAAAAAACACTGAAGCATTCTTCAAGATTTCTTCTGAGCTCCACATGAAGGTGAGTTAAAGATGACAGAAATGTCATTTTTGTGCATTTCAGAAGTATTTCTGTCTTGTTTTTTTCAATACAAATATCTAAACATTCTTAAATCAAGATGCATTTGCTGGAGAAGCAAAATGACTGAAGATATAAAGTCTTTTTTGATCCAAAGTAAGTGAGTTTGTGCTTAAAACAAGAACAAATATCTGTCAGTGGAGTCAGGAAAATAATCTCGTTTTCCCTTTGAATTCAATAGATTTTTCTTCTGATCTCACAGACAGATATTTGCTCTTGTTTTAAGCACAAACTCACTTCATTTTGATTTTTTTTCAGAAAACAAGACTTAATATCTTCAGTCATTTTGCTTCTCAAGTAAACGCATCTTAATTTAAGAATTTTTAGATATTTTAATGAAAATACTAGGCAAGAAAAACTTTGTTTGCAGTAAACTTTAAAGATTGTGAGACGAGGAAAACATTATCACTGGATTTGCCAAAGTTTGACTTGATATTAGTATCAAATATTTGAAAACGTTTAGTTTGAAGCACTTAGTAGCAAATTAACTACTAGATATCCATAAATGCTGTCAATCTTCCAGTCTAAACGAAACAGCAATGTCTGGCTCCCAAAAGAACCTTTCAGTGATCATTTTCTTAGCGTAAAGAACATTTTAATAATCTGAAGAACCTTCTGTGCAATGAAAAGCTTCTGTGGATGTTAAAGGTTCTTCATGGAACCATCAATGCGAATAAAGAAGCTTCATTTGAAGAGTGTGGCGGTTCTTGGCCAGAATAAGCTGCGATGAACCGACCTTATAAGGGTTTAGTCTGGGTATGCAGAAATAACTTCCTGTTCCTGCTCTGTAACTTCTTGTTCAGTCTGCTTGTTCGGATTCTTAGGTTCACATCAGATTTTGCAGAAAGGATCAATCGAGGAGACATATTGCTCCTGCCTCCAGCAGTGTGAATAGAGCAATATTGGTGCAGCATTCAAAAACAAAAGGTGGAGAGACTTTATTAGTTCTGAAATGAGAAATGTCCGTTTGTGGGTCCCAGTTCATCCTTGTTTATGAAACATCCCCTCTGTTTCTCACCTTTATTCTGTGGGAACAATGAAAGTGATCGTGCTTATATCCGAATATCATCTAAAAGAGGGGAAAAACTACCACTCCTGTTTAAACATTTATTTTTACACTAATCACACTATTAAACGACAATATACTGTGTTATTGTTCACATCAGACTCGTCTGGAGGGAATGCCCTTCTCAGGAACTGGGCCTCAGGTAGTTTTACAAGAAATAGCTTTCGGATTCATTTGAGTCTGGGAATGTGAGGCTCCATAATTGTTCCAGCATTGTGACATTTCATGGAAAGGGAAAAGGGTTGCAGTCGGAATTTTTTGTTAATCCACCAGGAATGTAATCAATTAAAAATTAATTTTCTTTCCCCCCCTATAATATTTATCTCAACATAGCTATTTTCCCAACTAGACAATCTTTTCCCTAACAAAATAGCCTTAGCTGACTTTTCGTAACCGAGGCCTGAGGCGTGAGAGAAAAAGAGAGGAAATAAGCTCTCACATGTTTCCTATCATTATATGCCTGCACTGTGTCTTTAAATCAAAAGTAGAGCCATAACAGCTAATATATGACTTCATATACTGTATATAAAATAAGAAATAACCTTTTTAAAAATACAAGTGGCCTCTTACTATCCTTAAAAGTATAGTCAGAAAGCATATAAAATATTTTTTTAATAGTTCCAAACCAACTATTTTGTCAAAATCATATTGAATTTTCCAGCGCCGCATTACATTGGGCTCAATGTGTTTTCATCATCTGCCACAGTGTAATGAATCTGGCCATGCAGTTCCTCTGGGAAATGTTTTGCAGAGCATGTACAGTATGTGCTTTGGGAGCATGTTGTTTCATTTTACACACTAGGTATGATGTGCTACTGATGAAAAATTGTGCCTGAAATATGTGCAAAATCCTCCAGGCTTAAAGAGAGAAGGTCGTTTTATGTCCTTTTACAAAGTCTTGTTTTTAAGCTCCACTAGAACAGGTTTTCCTGCTTGAATGTTGATTATTTTCCTCATATTCTCTATTGTTGCAGCTCCTCTCTTCCCAGTCTGTCAGTAACGCTCTGTTTAGTTCCTGTCTCTATGAAGCCCCTCCTTCTGAAAAGCACAATGTGCTCTGATTGGTTGGCTGGAGCAGTGTGTTGTGATTGGTGTTTGGGAAATGTCCCGCCCCTTACCATAACCGCCAGTTTCAACACACTACTGACTAACTCAACCAGGCCCCGCCCCTTTATTCTGCATATGAATTATTTAAATAAGGAATATTGTGAAGAAAACTCAAGACTACAATGGAGGCGTTTCAGGGAGTTGAACATGAGTTGGAAGAGCATAATAGGTCCTCTTTAAAGAGTATATTGTGGCTGTTTATAGCTGCAAAATGGCAATCATCTCTGAGAAAAAAGTCCCTTCACAATTATATCCTGAAGTCGAGCATGTTAAGATGTTTTAATCAGAAACCACTTATGGTCACTCGTCCAATCAGAGATGACAGCGTGATATTAATAACATTTCTAAAGAGTCGATAAATAAAGAAAAATAATGAAGCACCAGTTCATCTTCCGGTCATGGATTGTAAATGTCATTTAAAATGAGAGCTGAAAATATGAACATCAGAAAAATGGTGGAATCAACTCATGGTTAAGCAAAAGGGACTGACCTACAGTATATAAATGACCAACACAATAACCATATTAAAGGAACATTCTGGGTTTGTTTCAAGCTGAGTTGACAGAATTTTTGGTACAAATTTAATTACAAGAAAAAATAATTTCCACTTTCATTCGCTTTTAGTTATTTTAGCTGTACAAAAACAGTTTGTTCTGTTGCTTTATATTGCGAACTGGTATTTATCATATTATTTTAATTTATTATCATTAACACACTGGTTTGTAACATACATCGTTTTACCATTTATTGCTGTGTTATTCTTCTAGTTATTTAATAATCGTAAGTCTCATTCATGGCTAATAGCATACTTC
>RJVU01008125.1:2404472-2434205 GCA_003731715.1 Anabarilius grahami | reverse complement strand
CGGATAGCACACAGATGACATTTTAACATTGTGACACTCATTAACTAGCTGTTCTCGTCGAGTTCTCACACAGGGCAAAAGACAGCGTGTCCCCATAGGGACAACATGACATCCACCGTCCACGTTACACAACCTTCTCTGTCTCACACACACACACACACCTTCTCTCACTGTCGCCCACAGAGACTCTTGATAGTCAGATCAATTAATTAATCAAGCAGTCAGGGCTTTTTAATTGCTTCATTGCGGCGCTCAAATCACAAATATGACTGACGTTAAGCTGCATCAAGCCTTGCAGCATGAAATTTCACTTCCATCATCTTATTTGACATGTTTTACTTGTATAATTATATATTTATTGAATTAAATGCATAATGTATAACCTCATAGCTATATGGAATCTGAAGACTTTTCTCATTTTCTGTGTTGATTTCTGTGGAATGCATCAGAATTGGATTTAAACATGACATAAACAGAGCTGAGAGCATTATATTCTTACTTGAAAACATTGTTATGCAGATTTTGTAGAGGCAATATTGTTGATTGTGTTTTTGTGCTCTACTAGAACAGGTTTTCCTGCTTGAATGTTGATTATTTTCCTCATATTCTCCATTGTTGCAGCTCCATCTCGCTTTTCATATCCGTATGTTTATTTTTTTATCATGTGTGAGCACATGTGAGCTTCATTACATAAAACCCCAAAGCACATTATTTTAAACTTTGTATCCATTCAGTCTATATTATATATATGCCAGCCAATTTAAAGATGAGCAATTGAGACACTCTCATATTTGATGCCAGTCCTTCAACAGGCAGATTTTTGACATTTACTACATCGGATAACATCTTGCACTTTTAATTTGCCTTTTAAATGAGATGGTGGAGGGCTGACTCAAAGTCACATTCACATGCTGCACAGTCTGTCATTGCTGTAGAAACACAAAGTTCACATGCTGTTTGCTAACTGGAGTCATTCTGGAGTAACGCACCTAATCAGCTGTTTCCTTTTTGCAATTTGAAGCCTAATTGAAGGCATGTGAAAAATCACCACGGGATTCGCTTTTCAAGCTTTAGAGACTCTTAGTCGAGTTGCTGTGATGTGTTCAGGGGTTTTAAAAAACTTGCTTTAACCTCCAAAACTTTGTCAGAACTTTCACCTATTTACATTTTTCGAATAATAGGTGCCAAGCACCGAAGGTGATCGTTGCGTTCTTATTCTTCTTCTTCCGTCTCTGCTCTGGAAGTCTATGGCAGCCCATAGAAAGACTTGTGGGAAAGTTATGAAATTTGGCACACTGATAGAGGTCAGTCTTAACATTAACCACACCGATTTTGGAGTCTCAAAATTAATGCCTCTAGCGCCACCACCTGTCCAAAATTTCACTCATGTTTATGCTAATAACTTTTGAACCATAAGAAATTGAACCATTAAAGAAATGAAGAAATTTGAACCATTCTTTTTTTTCCTCTGATTCCTTGGCTCGATACGATTCGATTGCACCCAAATTTTCCCGCCATTTAAAAAAAAAGTTTTTTTTTTTTTGAAAAACTTACTTTTTCGAACTCCTCTAGGCTGTTGCTCCGATTTTCACAAAAATTGATCATCTTCAGACCACCAAGGTGAAAAAAAAGTAAATTTCTATAATATACTTAAAGTGCTCTATTTTCATGCACTAATTTTGTACTTAATATACTAAAAATTCTTCTTTAGTACTTCTTAAGATCATCTTAAGAACATCTAAGTGTACTCAACTGTGCTATTTTGAGACAGCATGAAATATGAACTAGAATGTGCTTTTAATATACTATCTCTGTATTTAAAAATTTTTTTAGATACCACTTATAATACATTTGAACCCATAGTGTACTACAATTGGTTGCTAAATACATTTTTAAATACAGAGATAGTATATTAAAAGCACATTTTAGTTCATATTTCATGCTGTCTCAAAATAGCACAGTTGAGTACACTTAGATGTTCTTAAGATGAGCACTTTAAGTACATTATAGAAGTGTACTTTTTTTTTCACCTGGGCATGCCGACAAAGTTATGGAATTCAAGTCGATTATCCAAACCGTTTTCTAAAAAACTTGCGAACAAATAGTGCGTAACGCTTGCGAAAACAGACGTAAGGCTGTATATCCTCAACGCTTTATCATGTTCAAACCAAACTTGGTCCATATCATCACAAGCATGATCTGAGGTTACATGCTGCGTTTTGGCGCAGCGCCACCTACTGGTCCAGAGATACGAAAAATGGCTATTTTTGCTTATAACTTCTGAACGATTTGTGCAAAAATTATGAAAGAAAAAGTCTTAAACAGGTTGACAAAAGAAAGCACAATAAAGAAAAGGCAGGCAGGAGAATGAGTTCATCTCATTAGATTCGGGATGTCATGCAGATTCGAATGATATACAGTTTTCCCACATTGCAATTTTGGGCATCTGCCATTTTGAATTTTGTAGTAAAATGCTGTATTTTTCAAGCACATTGGCATATCGTTACAAAACTTGATATGTTTGTTTGGCACGATGCCCTGACAGTACAGAAAGTTTCAGGGCAGCGCCACCTTGTGTTCAAAATGCTAAGAACTTTTGAATAAATTAACCTATTGTGATGAACAGGTCTTGATAGATTCCTTGGGTCATACCGAGAACATGGATACAAATTTTGCCATATTTGGCCAAACTTTGTCCGCCATTTTGATTTTCTTTCAAAACCTACTTTTTCAAACTCATCCTAGACCATTTGTCCGATTTTCACCGAAATCGAATCGTATCATCTTCAAATCTTCAACCTGTGCCGACAAAAAGTTATGGATTTTGTGTTGATAGATGAAATAATTTTTGTATACCACATCAATTTGGTCACAGTGCCACCTTTTGGTCGAAAGTGATAAACCATTAAAACTTTACTAGTGACTATGTTTATGATTTTTCAGTCATTTTGCATAAAATCAACTTAATATTATGGCTTTAATTGCAGTCAGTGTGATGCTCCCAGCCATGCTGGCATGACTTATGCCTTCTTTGTGCTTGGCCCCTTGCTTGCAGCTATATTTATAATAGTTATTTATTATTTACATTCTCAAAGGACAATGACAGTTGATCATAAGTTGTGGGAACATTCCTTTTATAGTACAGAAAAGCGCATTATATGGATCTCAAAACTAGAATCTGCCTCATGTAATATTGAATATGGGAGAAGCTCTTCTGGTGTATTTTTTGTGGGGATCAAAAGTATCTTCCGAAGGTGAATTGCTTTTCACGCCAATTAACACAAGCAGTCTATACAGACACATCATCTTGGAAACATCATTATGTTCCCTACTTCCAAAGTTAGTCTGTGGTGTGAGGAGCAATGTTCATTAGCTTTCTATTTTCTCTCCTTTTATTGGAATACATTACCATGAGGGGCTGCTCCACTTAAAAGGTTTCCATTCATTTTGGGTTCGGGAAAGTAGCTACATTTTAAAGTAATCCAGTGTTATGAAAGTTGAGAATGTTGTTTGTTCTTCCTACCCAAAGTTGAGGGATGTTGTTTGGGGATTCGCTCATTCCTACATGGCTTTTAAGTGCAACGAAGTTTGACTCACTCTGACTAATTAAAGTACCAAAGTAATTTAAACCCTATGAAGATGCAGCAGAGACTGAACTACTGGAATATTACAGTAGCAATAATACGAGTAGCACACTATGGAGGCCACTGCATGATTAGTGACAAGTACTATTAAAAAGCTTCTTCTATTTTCCATGTAGCAAGTGAAACCATTTCTTTAAACGCCACAAATGCAATAAGGACCACAACGGAAAAGAAGCTTATCTGCATCTTTAACATTATCTTGACCTGACCGAATTTACACAAGCATCGCAACGCCACAAAACTCAAGGACTGGTCTTTTGTTAATACTTAAATCTTTTGTCCATAAGGATTCCCTTCAACTGTACTGGCCAACACAGACCAAACTCAGCTTTCAGGGCATATTTCACAAGGCCAATGCTTTTCCAAAACATTTTAGATGGAATCCAAAGAGTTGTTTTCGCAACTCTGCCATTTGAAAGCATTTTCATCCGAATATCAGACCCGACCTCTGGTTACCTCATCGTGGTAACTTCAAAACAACAAATCCTCTCAGAAGCTCGCAATGAATTCACAGTTTGCTGAAAAAGCCGATGGAAACCACACTGCATCATTCAATTGTCAATTATATTCTTTTTCTATTCCGAGGGCCATTCTGCTAGATAATTTCTTCTAACAAAAGATGGATGAGATAAACATAATTAAATTTGACAAAATATTTAAGGAGCATGGAGAAGATGTTTAGATCTTTGACACTGTCAGGTGTTCAAATACTTTAACAAGGAAATATGTGTAATTATTTCTGGCTATTGAAAGAGTTTGGAACCAGTGGAGATATAACTTCACACGAGGGAGAAAGAAAAACCACAACAACATTGATATAATGCTGGGAGGCGAAAATAGAGGAACAATATTCCTGCATACTCCATTCTGTTATATTGTTCATGCAATTCAAATTACTCCGTGATTCACAAAGAAGTAATTTCAGCAGAGTTACTGAGCTCAGTTCGCTCACAGCAGTGAAGTAGTTAAATATCACATGCCTAGGCTCAGAGTCCCTTTAAGACAAGTCATTTCACTCGGTGGCCATCTTTGAAACGCCTCTCGGTCGTGCAAGTGCAGCTCCTATCTCTTTGAATGGGGAAACATCAAATTCTCCAAAGCTGTTTGCCATGCTTTCGATTAAATTTAATATTTGATATCACCGATGGAATCTGACAACAACGGTCTCATAAATTTTGTTTCTAAACGCTCGAATCATGACAAAAAACTGCATTTTTCAGGCTGGATCAATATAATGTGCATGCGCAGTCCTAAGTGCGCGTCTCTAGAGGAAGCACACGTCTGACTGTTTCTATAGAAACCGGAGCTTCTGACGCCCGCTGCAGTCGCGATGACTTTACCAATCGGTGATTGGCTCTTATTTAGAAGGCGGGACTTATTCTGCCAAATTGTGCGTTGCACTTTCTCCCATTCATAATAATATGAATGCACCGTCTTTCTATAAATAAAGTCTTTGCTATGCTTCAATATTCACAAATTTTATGTATAGAAAACTATAATATGCATCAGTTAAACCGATGCATTTGTAAAGTCATACATGGTAAGGGTATCAAGGTACTTTAAAGAGCTTTTGCACACTGTTAGTGTTTTGAATCTCCTTGTTGGGAAATACATTTACATGAAATACAGATTTATTCACATGCTTCACATGCAGGTGAAACTTCTTTATCGCTGACAGCCGATAGTGTGATTTCAGGTTTGGTTTCAACGGATTGTAGGTAAATATCAACTTCATCATTGTTTTCAGTCATGTGACTGGCTGGCGGGAAAAACATCCATAGAACTGCATTACAGGCCAGTCAGTTTTCCATCTTAAAAGACAAAATGTGAACAAAATGCACGTTTAGTGATACACATCAAAACCAGCGGGACATTCTACATGAGAAAAACTTAAAGGATTAGTTCACTTTAAAATGAAAATTACCCCAAGCTTTATTCACCCTCAAGCCATTCTAGGTGTATATGACTTTCTTCTTTCTGATGAACACAATCGGAGTTATATTAATAAATATCCTGATGCATCTAAGCTTTATACTGGCAGTGAAATGGGACCAATGAGTATGAAGCTCAAAAAAGTGCATCCATCCATCATGAACATACTCCACACGGCTCCGGAGGGTTAATAAAGACCTTTTGAAGCGAAGCGATGCGTTTGTGTAAGAAAAATATACATATTTAACAAGTTATAAAGTAAAATACATACTGCCTTCCGTATTTGACTTACTTTTTTCATTAGTCGAATACGGAAGGCGGACTGGTGGAAGTTAGATATTTTATTTTATAACTTGTTAAATATGGAATCGCGAATTGCGAATTCCAATTGTTTTGCTAATTCGTTTGGCTGAACCATTGAAAAGAATCGACTCCAAAGAGTGATTAATTAACGACTTGGTTGTTGAAATATGTCAACTGGATATGTAAATTAGCGTCGTCTTTGAGACGCAGTAGGATATATGCTAAGGCTTTTTTCATTTCACGTTTTTTATAAAGGTGTTTTTATTTTACAGATCAATAAAGGTGTATATAGTGTGAAAAGAGGTCAGGGTGGCTGGCTTCATACTGTCATCATACGCTGTCAACACTACTTAGTGTACTCAGTAGTAGGAGGGCGAGGGCAATGATGATAGGAGGGGAGATGGATTACAGAGTCTTTACTAATGGTGCTGAAAGCTTGATGAAACGTGCGTTTTCAGGCACACATTCCATTTCAACAGGTGGACAAATTCTGCTGTGCAAATATCCTTTTACTAACTAAGTAAACAGACCTCTGCGCACGTCTTTCCTTATTTTTTTGAGTGCTCTTTCTTTCCCGAGTGAGTAACGAGAAAAGTATCCAATCATTCACAACTACCTCAGTGCAATGACTTCAGCTTCCTTTAGGCCTGCCATGTCATTGTGGTTGGGGTTTCTGTGGCGGTCACAGCACGGACAAAAGAGGAAAAAAGTATCCAGAAACATCAAGAAAAATCTTCCCTGAAAAGTCCCAGCATAGAAGCTGACATTAGCGGCTCGGATTGCCCCTAAATTAGACGGTGGACGTTTTCTTTGGCCGCCGTGTGCCCGTCTACCATCCAGTTCCAGTAGAATGTCAGAAAACAAGTTGAGCTGAGGTCTAATTATATAGTGGGGAGCCAAAGCCCCAGCCTAGCCCCAGATAATCACTGTCATTTGTCTATTCAGCCATTACCGTACAGTATAAAAGCTACATTCGCAAGGCCACAAGCGGTGTGGCTGTTGACTTTATGCGAGTGAGGCACTATTTACAGTGAGGCACGTGTAAAAACAAATGGACTGCCCAGTCATTTACCCTATATTAAATAAGGTCTAATTTTTCGACATGACTAAGTATAGTTAAAGAGAACCTATTATGCCCTATTTACAATCTTGGTTTTGCAAGAATAATGTTCAAAAAACACCTTATTTCTCCATTGTTGCAGCACCTTTCTTCCCAGTCTTCCTAACTAACTCAACCAGGCCCAGCCCCTTTATTTTGCGTATGAATTATTTAAATGAGGAATATTGTGACGTGTTCGTTTATGGACGAAAACTCAAGACTACAATGGAGGCATTTCAGGGAGTTCAGAAACAGTGACACATATAGAGAAGAACTGGAACTTTGCAGAGCTTTTTTATGATCAAACAGCAACATTACACAGTAAAAAAAGTTGTAATAGTTCCTCTTTAAGACGTCTGGATCACTGTGGTTAGCATTAAGATAGTCATCATTAGAATATGTGAGACGGAGGTTTGCAGGCCTCAGTTTGAGTTTACACAGAGGGGAAAAAAAGGTAACGGAGACCTATGAATCGTCTCCTGCAGCGAAGGACATTTTAGGAGCTACAGAGCAACTCCAGAGGAGTTTATGTTGTCGACCATTAACTGCCCACAAGGAATTTGGAACATTTGTGAGCGCATGCCAAAAGACGTTCGGTCAAACTGTGCGTCTCTCTCTCCGTCCCCATCAAAACCCACCATGAACTCTTTGAATCAGCATTTAACATTCCTGCGGTATGTTTTGGCTTTGTGCACTTAAGGCACCTGACGGACTCATTTAGGCCCATAAATGTAGCTTCTACTGAGCCTAATAGGAATAGCCATAGGCCTAGTGGGTGTCCCAAGCTAAAAGACAAGGAACAAAACCGTAAATCCAGAGGTTAGTTTGTGTGATGTATCGGTCTATAAATCTGTCTGAACTGTTCCCACGTCAGCCTTCTGGGGTTTTATTGACTATATTTTACCACTTCTGTTGTTTGCGATGACAACAAAAGGAATCCCGTTGAGATCGGACACAGAGATAAAAAGGGAAAATTAATTCTTTGTACTTTAGATGGTAAGTTTTGGTGCAGTAGAATAAGTACAGACAGTGTAAACTGGAGTGTAAAGCGTGTTTATGGATTTTGACTGTAGATACTGTGAAGTAGTAGATGCAGTTGTTTTTGTGCTATTTGTCTGTGGAATTTTTCTTTTTTTTCTGACCCCACCAAGATATTTGTTCATTTTGATACTTTTTTCATGAAACAAGACTTAATATCTGAAGTCATGTTGCTTCTCAAGTAAATGTATCTCGATTTAAGAATGTTCTTGCAGTGTAGTTCTTAGTGATCTGATAACTATGGAAGCTTGTTTCCACCATTAAATAAAAAATAAAAAAGATAATTGCGACTTTCTATCTCATAATTCTGACTTTTTTTCTCAGAATTGCAGGTTATAAAGTCAGAATTGCATGATATACAGTCAGAATTGCGAGATAAAGTCAGAATTGCATGATATTAAGTCAGAATTGCAAGTTATAAAGTCAGAATTGCGAGATATAAAGTCAGAATTGCATGATATAAAGTCAGAATTGCGAGTTATAAAGTCAGAATTGCGAGATAGTCAGAATTGCGAGATAAAGTCAGAATTGCGCGAGATAAAGTCAGAATTGCGTGAGATAAAGTCAGAATTGCGCGACATAAAGTCAGAATTGCGAGAGATAAAGTCAGAATTACGAGAGATAAAGTCAGAATTGCTCGAGATAAAGTCAGAATTGCTCGAGATAAAGTCAGAATTACGAGTTGTAAAGTCAGAATTGCGAGAGATAAAGTCAGAATTGCGAGAGATAAAGTCAGAATTGCGAGTTGTAAAGTCAGAATTGCGAGAGATAAAGTCAGAATTGCGAGAGATAAAGTCAGAATTGCATTATAACACATAATTGCTAGTTTAAATTCACAATTTTGACTTTTTTCTCAGAATTGTGAGAGATAAACTCGTAATTGCGTGTTATAATGCAATTCTGACTTTATAACTCGCAATTGTGACTTTATATCTCATGTTTCGGTGAAAAAAAGTCAGAATTTTGAGATTGAAAAGTTGCAATTACCTTTTTTATTTTTTTATTTAGTGGCAGAAACAAGCTTCCATAGATAACATTGCAATTAACCTGCACTACATTTGTTGCTATGACGGTAGACCGAGAATTACACCAAGAGCAATTTACCCATCTCAACAAGCCTGTGGATCATTTTGGACAGATTTATTTCTGTAAGGTAGAGTTTAAGGCAAGCAAAGACTGCCCATCTTGATGAATTTGGTCTCTTGGAGGCACAAAAAAATCACATGCTTCCTATTATGGAAAATGTTTCATATGACTTCAGCACTGTCACAAACAACTAGACTGTACAGTGTTTGAGACTAATTATGATCAGACGTATAGTATTGTAGGCCATCAGGCCCTGATTGTAGTTCGAGTGTTGAGTGTTTTGTCACTAATCTCACTTCATTTCCAGCAGTCATTACTCGACCATCAGAGCTCCTGCTGTGCCTTAATAACTAATATTAAACAGTCCTTTCGAGGCTTTTGTGGTTGGCAACGAAGAATCCCAGAGTGACTGTATATTAGCTGCAAGCTAAAAGGAGAAGCTCAGGCTTTTGGGAGGATTGAATCACCAATGCAGTCGCATACGGTGGACTTCAAAAACCATGTTGATAATCTATGATCACCATTGTGATTTGATCAAGTGGGACTGGCACTATAGTAGATGCTTCAGATAAAATTGCCAGCTAAACACATTGCTAAATGTTAGTGTGCTATTTTGACCACAGCAATTGTCTTCAAACACACAGTACTAGTTCTTCCAATCCAATGTATGTGACTCTGCTGCAGTTGAGAGCTCTGTTCCCGATGTGAGAATACGTGAACGGCACCGCTGATATGAGTATTCTCATTAAGATTCTGTATTGCTGTTCACAGCCTTTTCTCTAAAGGCCCATGAATACATTTTACCTCTTAGCAGCATAAAGATTACATTAAGACAGCACTTCTGTCATAAAATGGTGTTTTAGCAACAATAAAGCACATGAATGTGCCACTAAAGAGGAATATATACAGTACACACAGATCTATTGTGCTTTGAAGTTGTTACTAATAATAACTTTCCACGTTTTAGGATGTACTCTATAATGTGAGTCAATACTGGGGTTATTATGCAAATATCTACACTAATTTGCAAGTTGATGTTTCGTGTATGGTGGTATGCTGTTTATGGATCATCTCAAAGTTTCTTTTCACCTATGAAAGCAGTCGCAAAAGGGGGACGTGGTCTGAGAAATGTTTCTGAACGTCATGTGGCAGCGGTGAAGGTGTTAGTGTTGACTGGAGTATGTGAACTGCATTAGTGCGGTGAGAGAAGTTGCAGCTGTTTAAACACCTCTCATTCCTCTTTCTATTTACGAATTAGACAGAATCCAGTGCAATAAATGTGTATATACCAGGCATAACATTATGACAACCTTCCTAAGGTTGTGTTGGTCCTCCTTTTGCTGCCAAAACAGCTCTGACCCGTCGAGGCATGGACTCCTCTAGACCCCTGAAGGTGTGCTGTGGTATCTGCACCAAGATGTTAGCAGCAGATCCTTTAAGTCCTGTAAGTTGTGAGGTGGAGGCTCCATGGATCAGACTTGTTTGTTCAGCACATCCCACAGATGCTTGATTGGATTGAAATCTGGGGAATTTGGAGGCCAAGTCAACACCTCAAACTCATTGTTGTGCTCCTCAAACCATTCCTGAACCATTTTTGCTTTGTGGCAGGAGCGTTATCCTGCTGAAAGAGGCCACAGCCACCAGGGAATACCGTTTCCATGAAAGGGTGTACATGGTCTGCAACAATGCTTAGGTAGGTGCATGTCAAAGTGACATCCACATGGATGGCAGGACCCAAGGTTTCCCAGCAGAACATTGCCCAAAGCATCACACTGCCTCCGCCGGCTAGCCTTCTTCCCATAGTGCATCCTGGTGCCATGTGTTCCCCAGGTAAGAGACGCACACGCACCCGGCCATCCATGTGATGTAAAAGAATACGTGATCCATCAGACCATGCCACCTTCTTCCATTGCTCCGTGGTCCAGTTCTGATGCTCTTTCGGCGGTGGACAGGGGTCAGCATGGGCACCCTGACTGGTCTGCAGCTATGCATATGCAACAAACTGATGCACTGTGTATTCTGACACCTTTCTATCAAAACCAGCATTAACTTCTTGAGCAATTTGAGCTACAGTAGCTCGTCTGTTGGATCTGACCACACGGGCCAGCTTTGGCTCCCCACATGCATCAGTGAGCCTTGGCCGCCCATGACCCTGTCACCGGTTCACCACTGTTCCTTCCTTGGACCACTTATGATAGATACTGACCACTGCAGAGAACTGGGGTAGAACAAAGGAAAGTGACTGGAACTAAATAGAGCGGGGAAACAGGAACTAAAGGAAACAAAACAGAACATAAAACTGACAATAAACTTGTTGGGCTGTTGTTGTTTGTATTACAGTTAGTTCCTCAACTCTAACTGGGTGAGAGTTGATTTTTTTTTTAAGATTGCTGATATTTCACCAGTTTCAGGACTGCTTGCCATTCTAGACAGGCTGTCAGTCAGTGCAAGTGGCAAGGGACTGTCTTTGAGTCATTAAACCATTAATTCAAATAATATGTTCAAAAATGCTGATTCAGTTAATCTGTTGAACTCTAAAACTGCTAGAAAACCAAAGCCATAAATCTAAACAAGTTGTGTTTCAAATTTGAGGTTGATATCTCAAAAAAATTAGCTTTCAGTTAGAGTTTGTTTGGGCACAGTACCAAATCCCCCATTAGATGCCAGCAAAACTCCACTGGTACACACAGTGGTTGGATTTGTGATTTTGCAGTAGAGTTTTTCTCTAAAATATTACAAGCACAAATTATTACACGCATACAAACCCCACTCTGACTTCAATATCAACACAGCCACACAATTATATTTGCATAATTTATCTAATTGGCTTTATAATATGCATAAGCAGAAAACAGTAATGAGGCATTTGTTTTATAGGCCAAACCCGAGAAAATGGCACCATCTGGTTAAAAAAGAAAACAAAAAAACTGTTGCCAACAGAATGAAAGCCTATCAAAAAAGACTGCAACTATCAACAAAACATTGCAGTTTTAATGGGTTTCAATTGGGACATTTTTGACCTTAAGGTCCTGAGAGGAACTTTTTTGTGTTTCTAGTGTAAAATAGATTTATTAAAAGAAAAGTTGGTGAGATAGTAAAATTCCAATAAAAATACACACCTGTGCCAAAATTTATGCAGTTGGCATTAACACAGGCAAAATGATAAAAAAAAACTAAACTGAAAAAGACAAAAATGTCCATAAGGTCGCTCAAGGGTTAACATTGAAAGGATGCTATGATAAAGATATCGCTTTCCTCTTCGGACATGGCAAACGTATTTTTTCATATAATATATGATTGACCTGAAGAAGGACAAATTGCCCGCGCTCAGTTGATCTCTCTCTCATCTTATTTAGGCTTGTTTAGTGCAAATCTATGGAGCCTCTGTACAAATCACAATGGTACACAGTCTCCCTCGGGTCGGCGGTCACGCCGGCGATACCACTGCGTTTTTTTTCTAACCAGTATGAAAGAGACTCAAAATACTCCGTCAATATTGCACATACAATTAAGAGCTATACACCATTTTAATCTGTGGAATATCTTATTTTATTTGTGTACACTCAGAGTAAAAACAAAATGTTGTGCTTTTTGCAAAATAAAGAAAACTAACATGATGCGTGATCTGTCGTCTCCCTCTGAACGAAGTCCAATCTGATAGTTCTCAGAAAATTAACTGTAACTTAGTGAATACTAATGACACAAAAATGAGACTTCTGTCTAAAAAAACGTTGAAATGTCAGGTTTTAAATCGTGTAAGTCAAATCGAAAACAAAAATTCTGTGTTTATGTAATCTATATGAAAAGAGAGCCATGTCAGAAGTCCGTGATTCAGCTCATTATCCGCTAATGCAGCCACGCCCATGGAGCCAGCGCTATTCAGACGCAAATTCAGTCAATACATGCATCCATCGTCTCAATCGTGTATTTATTGTCTTGAAAAGTGTTTATCTGCATGTTAAAGCCATGGTTAGAGACCTCTAGAAGACATGCCGTTTAGTTCCTGGTTCCTGTTCTTCTTTAGATGAATTTGTGGACTAAAGGTGCACAGAGCGCCCTCCGGCTGCAAGTATGAATTGAAAACAGTATCCAGCGTTCATAGTGATGACAATAAATATTGAATAAATATTACTCCTTTGTATAGAATATTGACATAAACATATGAGAATCCATCAATATTTCTCCAAATGTGCATGCTTTTAAGCTAAAAGCCTATATGAAATGCCATAGAGGTAACATAATTGTTCAGACACTTTGCATCACAGAAATACATTATATTTTAAAGAATATAATAGAATACCATTATTTTAAATTGTAATAATATTTCACAGTATTGCTGTTTTTTCCTGTATGTTTGATTTACACCATAATGAGCTTGAGACATCACAGAGGGTTTTTTCACAGCCTACCTGACTGAAAGGCCTCATTATTTATGCAGCTCATTACAACTCATTATGCGATTCTTTTGTCTTATCAGGTGAGAATCACCCATTATTCATGATGATTCATTGACCAAAGATGTTTTAGAAAATTTAAATCTCTCTATTGTTTTATATGAACAAGCAGGCAGCATAATTTTTTACCTCATTTTGAAGCAAAAACTCTAGTCTACAACCTCCAATACCCAGAAGTCTTGTGAACACAGATTTAATATATATTTTTTGGCTTTATTTCAGTGACTAAAATTTTTATTTTTTTTCAATAACCACACAAAAACATTATTCCTTCAAAAACACAAACATGTACATACATGTTTCTCACATATTATTGTAGCCTAGTTTGTGCTGAATACAGTGTAATGACACTTTTTCCATTAATATGTTTATGAACAACTGAAAAAAGCACAAATGTCAGGGCATGTCAAAACTTCTCCAGGGCCCAAAAATCCTCAGACCCCAGGGGGTTAAATAAAAAAGAGCCAGTTGGCAGGAAAAATACATTCTCTTATTATTATTAACTTATAACATTCAATGCACATGCATGAAGTGTAAAACAAGAAGGGCGTAGCCTTGTAAAAAAAAAACAAAAAACAAAAAAAAAACAACGGTTGCAGCAGCTGTGGTCAATATTGCAGTATTTACAATATTGTGGTCATCGTGATATACACACACACACAGATTGCAGCTCTTAGAAGCTTCATTTCGTGTGAACTGCTGTTTATATCTGATCTCAGCGTATACTCCCACACCCACAAGCTCACTGACCCTTCCTTTCACATGTGTATCACTCTCTCAGCATTTATTTATGACTCCTTCTGAGCAATAATGGCATGTGGGTGGATTGGGGAAATGGGGGAAGTTCCTATGTCCTCAAAAGATCTCAAGATCATTCACAAGTCTTTGGCAGGACTTTTATGATCATTTTCAATGTCCTTCAGTTGTGGAGGGTTTCCCAGAAGGAGAAGACCTCTATCAATATTGATTTGGAGAACTATTAGTCATATGAGGACAGACACGTGCGCTCAGAGGGTGAAATGAGTGTCTGTTTTAGGGCTCACCGTTAAATTCTCTCATTGCTGCAGAGGCTTTTTGCAAAGTCTAATTTCATCCATCAGAACTCGGGCGGAAAAACCATGAAACCGTTGGCTTTTGACTGAATTCTTGTTCGTATTTTTTTTTTTTTTCGAGAGTCATTTATCAGCAGTGATAAATTCAGGACAGGGAATATTCAGTGAATATACAGGAATGAGTTAATCAAATATTTACCTTTGAATAGTAAAAGTCTCACATCCACAATGAATTCTGAATTCAGTTTTATTTCTGTAGCGCTTTTTACAAGTTCAATCATTTTCTGCCTTAATTTTTGCTTATAATATTACTTTTTTTTGTTTATAATACTGTATAAATGAGCAATATCACACTTGCGATATGGTTGTATATTTCGGCCGTAGGTAATCACAGCGTGCTGATATACAGTCATATTGCACGCCTACGAGTGTGATTTACGTTTATACAATAGTTTGACGGCAGTTTGATTTATTCAGAGTGTAAATAAATAAGAACAACAACGCGGAGTGTCTTTAAAAACCTTCTTTTGTGAGGAACTACTTCCTTCCGCCACAGATTCAAATCTCAAGTTGACAGTTTAACAGTTGAGCCCAAGCCTTCGTTTCTAATTCTAAAAATTAGAACTAGTAATGAAGGAACGTTGAGTCGCTTCATTGAAACTCACTGTAATATGAGAGTATTATGAGAGAGAGATCGCCTGAGCGAGTGTTTTACCTGCATCTAGCTGATATTCTTCAATCTTATATTCATAATCACAAATCAGTTTGAATGTCCGCTGAGGAAATCGAAATCTTTGTCTTTGTCTTTGTCCTTTTAACATTTAAGAGGATTTCCCATGACAGCGCGAGTCAATGCATTTGTCAGTTGCGTCTCGTAAGATGTTGTTTAAAGTAAAAACATCGTCCTTGTTTCCTTGTTTCAGTCCATTTCAATATAAAAGTCTTTGCAACTGACTGACTCACTCATAAAGACAGTTTTTGCCGCCATCTCATGGTGTATTAATGTAACTTTCACTGAAGTCGAAACCACTAATGGCCTCTTAATACAGCATGTTATTTATATAAAATAGTATTGAACAATAATGTTTAGATTAACAACAATAGCCATTATAACAGTATAAGAAGTAAAATAGGAAATAAACACAAGCAAACAGTTCAGTCAAACGTCCAAAAGCAGCGCTCTGGTTAGTACAGGATTTAATTTCAGTGTAAATATAAAGTTATGAAACTTAATATAGCCCTTAAGCCAAATATATTAGCTCTGGAACAAGTAATAGATTAATAAGACCAAAGATTGCCCGTTTGATATACCCAAAACGAATTATACCTCATGATTAAACACTATCTATCTGTACATAAGAGCAGCAAATTCCCGAAGGACTGTCCGAGATGAAGCTGTTCTCTGCGGGTACTCGAGCACTGAGCGGTTGCTGACGGCCTGGAGCTCTCATCTCCGAAAGCGTCTAAACAAATTTTCAAATAGGAGCTATGATTACATATGTTTGCATATCTGCGGTCTAAACAACTATATCCTCGCCTAAAAAGCTCTTAAAACTACATTCCATTAAAAAATAACAGTAGAATCTATAAAAATATGGTGGGTTTGCTCGTCCGCCATTACACTCGCTGTGAGAATGCTGACAGAGGAGTGATTCAAATGGTAAAACAGTTCCTGTGGCGATATTGGTTGAATATTGCATGGCTGGAAAGACCTCTCATATATATAGGCACTTCTTTTTTATTATGGAGGGAAAAAATGTGTGATTTTCATGAATAAGTGTGATGAATGTGTAATTTGGATCCTCTTCTCCATAAGAACCCAGTGCTGCTGGAGTCACAGGTGTGTCTTTGTTTCATAAGTGGCCGCGTGTTGTTTTTGCAGGTGATTTGTGGTTTGCTGGATGCCATGTCATTTTATTGTGCTGAAAGCTTTGCACCCCGGCTGAGATGATGCAGCTCTACAGCATTCAGCTTCTGAACTGCTACTTTGAATCAGATTTATATTATGTTAGTGCTTTAGGACTACAGTGCTTGTCTTTTCAAATCATTTTTCATGCATGTACCCAGCTAAGAAAAATATATTCTAAGAATGTTTTTCTAATGTTCTCATTAAGTTATTTCTGAATGTTCTCTGAACATTCCAAACATCAGTTTTTTAAAATGTTACAATGTTATGCGAACATTAAGGAAACCTTCCGTTTTATCATTCTTCAAACATTATGGGGACGTTACTTTTGAATGTTCTCTGAACATTCTAAAACAAGTAGTTACATTTAAAAATGTTAGATGAACATCCAACTAAAATGTTTTAGAAAAAAACATAACATTATTAACGATCTGACAACTTTAAACAAATATTCTATTAACATTGATAGCCAATTTTTTGTGAACACTTTTTGTTTTATTTTATTAATTGTTACAGTTTATCTATGACAGATGCGTTTATCTAGTTCTCTCACCTCAGAAGGTGAATTTCAAGTTTAGACTCTCAGCTTCTGATGTAGTCACCAGGAAATGAATATAGACAGGAAGAAGCTAATACAGGAAGTCATCTCTTTACAACAACGACTTTTTTCCACTGAGAGGAAGTGAGTTGGGGGTGGAGGGATGTAATCATCCCATCAGTTCCACTGCTTTCACTTCCTCCATGTTCATTTCTAATATATATTTATGTGGAAAGTTGACTCTTGTGTGGTTCCTCTTCATTATTTAAGTGCCATTCTGAGTCCTGAAATTATACCGGAAACATCAGCAAAGATTTCTAGTGGTATAAAGAATGCAACTTGCAACAGTGGATAAAGTTATATTAACATTATGCTCAGGTCACTTAGTGGGTGTAGGGATATAGCAATATTTCAATGAATATTAATGAGCTTCCCTCATTAAAACACAATGTACAACTCTTAAAGCATGTAGGACCTTGAAATGACATGCATTAAGTTTTACAAATACGTGATGTAGGAATATGTCTGACAAGTTATCTTTGAAAAACAGAAACCGATTTATAAAAACTTGGTCATATTATCAGTTCTTTTTTTTCCACATCACACAGTGCCGAGTGCAAGACGCTGCCTCATTTCCATAATCAAATCAACACTAAACACAGGGATGAAACCACATCTCTGCTTTTCAGCCACAATCAGCCTTAATTACACAGCCGCCTAACTCAATCACACAAAAACACATGCTTCTGCAAAACCCTCTGATTTAAAAGCCCAAAACACCAATTAAAATACGTACAGACAAATGGTCGTTCTCACTGTGGTCTATATTTTCAAGGTCTAAATGATTACAATGTCATGCCACAAAATGTGTGACATTGACATTTATCTTTTGATACTTTTACAATATCTAACTTATAGATACATGGACAGGCGGAATGGTAGAACAATAGATAGATAGATAGAACGGTAGATAGATAGATAGATAGATAGACAGACAGAATGGTAGATAGATAGATAGACAGACAGAATGGTAGATAGATAGATAGACAGAACGGTAGGTAGATAGATAGATAGATAGATAGATAGATAGATAGATAGATAGATAGATAGATAGATAGATAGATAGATAGATAGAATGGTAGATAGAACGATAGAACGGTAGATAGAACGATAGAACGGTAGATAGAACGATAGATAGATAGATAGATAGGTAGAACAGTAGATAGAATGATAGATAGATAGATAGATAGATAGATAGATAGATAGATAGATAGATAGATAGATAGATAGATAGATAGATAGAACGATAGATAGAACGATAGATAGAACGATAGATAGGTAGAACGGTAGATAGAACGGTAGATAGATAGATAGATAGATAGATAGATAGATAGATAGATAGATAGATAGATAGATAGATAGATAGATAGATAGAACGGTAGATAGAACAATAGATAGCACGATAGATAGAACGATAGATAGATAGATAGATAGATAGATAGATAGATAGATAGATAGATAGAATGATAGATAAGATAGATAGATAAGATAGATAGATAGATAGATAGATAGATAGATAGATAGATAGATAGATAAATAGAATGGTAGATAGATAGATAGATTGATAGAATGGTAGATAGATAGATAGATAGAAAGGTAGATAGATAGATAGATAGATAGATAGATAGATAGATAGATAGATAGAACGGTAGATAGATAGAACGGTAGATAGATAGAACGGTAGATAGATAGATAGAACGATAGACAGATAGAACGGTAGATAGATAGAACGGTAGATAGATAGATAGAACGATAGACAGATAGATAGATAGAACGATAGAACGATAGATAGAACGATAGAACGATAGAACGATAGATAGATAGATAGATAGATAGATAGATAGATAGATAGAATGGTAGAACGGTAGATAGATAGATAGATAGATAGATAGATAGATAGATAGATAGATAGATAGATAGATAGATAGATAGATAGATAGAATGATAGATAGAACGATAGGTAGATAGGTAGATAGGTAGATAGATAGATAGATAGATAGATAGATAGATAGATAGATAGATAGATAGATAGATAGATAGATAGATAGATAGAACGGTAGATAGAACGATAGATAGAATGATAGATAGAACGATAGATAGAATGATAGATAGAACGATAGATAGAACGGTAGATAGATAGATAGATAGATAGATAGATAGATAGATAGATAGATAGATAGATAGATAGATAGATAGATAGATAGATAGATAGAACGGTAGATAGATAGATAGAACGGTAGACAGATAGATAGATAGATAGATAGATAGATAGATAGATAGATAGATAGATAGATAGATAGTTAGAACGATAGATAGATAGAACGATAAAACGATAGATAGATAGAATGATAGAACGATAGATAGAACGATAGATAGATAGATAGATAGATAGATAGATAGATAGATAGATAGATAGATAGATAGATAGATAGATAGATAGATAGAACGATAGATAGATAGAACGATAGATAGATAGAACGATAGATAGATAGAACGATAGATAGATAGATAGATAGGTGGATAGAACGATAGATAGATAGATAGATAGAATGGTAGAATGGTAGATAGATAGATAGATAGATAGATAGATAGATAGATAGATAGATAGATAGATAGATAGATAGATAGAACGGTAGATAGATAGATAGAACGGTAGATAGATAGATAGGTAGATAGATAGATAGATAGATAGATAGATAGATAGATAGATAGATAGATAGATAGATAGATAGATAGATAGATAGATAGAACGGTAGATAGATAGATAGATAGATAGAACGGTAGATAGATAGATAGATAGATAGATAGATAGATAGATAGATAGATAGATAGATAGATAGATAGACGGACAGTTAGTAGCCGATAAAAGTATTAATTCTAAATGTTTTTATTTGATAAGGATAAATTTGAGTTAGTTTAATGATAAATCTTGAGTAATATTAACCCATAATTCCCATTGTGACGATCAGTTCTTCCTCAAGCTCCTCCTCTTCCTCTATATTACAGACAGAAATCTACAGCTGTCTGTTGTTTTTCCTCACTGCTCTTTCACACTGTGAACTTGTGAAACATCTAATCCAGTTTTCAAGGTCCTTTTTCATCAAGAACTAATGACAGTTTTCTTTCTCCAGTGATCACAACTGCATCTAATAGGGTTTTATCGATTTGGCACAGCTCAAGAGACAACTTTATTATGAATTTCAGTAAATCAATGCAGAAGAAAATAGGTAGAATTAGATCTCACCGTTAACTGATATAAAATTCATAGAAAATTAGGTAAGCTCTGTGTGTGTGTGTGTGTATTTGGCGGAATGTTTTTGTCTCCTTGTTTCCAATCACACTCATAAATCCACATACATAAATATGGATCTTCAGATGGTCAATATTTTTTCTTTCACTTTTTTGTTAAATTAAAAAAAGAAAGTAAATAAAATACGAAAACCAGTTTTTTTTTATTCATTAAAAAAAAAAAGTGACAGAAGGTCAAAAATATTCTTTCCAAATATTTGTGTTCGCCTTAAGCCAGGAAAATGTTGCTGACTTACAAGCAAAACTTTTCCTGCAGGTGCACCTTAAAAAGCAAACAGCCGTGTCTATGGCAACATGGTGAGTTATGAAAGCAACCGGCCACCTTCATGAATGATAAAATAACAACACAGCTGGCTCCGATGGTAAGCAGACCCTCACTCACTCAAAGGTCATCCAAACATACCCACCTGCCAAGACTAAACTTCAATTACTGTATCCTCTCAGCTTGTTTTCAGTTGTTGGAGAGGTGTGTGTGTGTGTGTGTGTGTGTGTGTGTTCACGTGCATGCCTGTATACGCTCCTATTTGTCGTTTTCTAAACCCTGCTGTTGCGCTGGTAATTGCTGTGTGGTTTGAGAAATGGCTGTTTAGAAATCTCTGGTGAGAAGGTCCAGGTGCTTCTACAGACTCTCCAAAGCACTGGAGCTGAAAGCAAATGGCCTCTTCACACCTGCAGTCCATCTCGCTTCAAGAGATACGCTACCTTACTCGTATATAATAGCAGGATCAAAAGAGCCGTTGATCAAAAATAGCTCCATGAGGAGAAGCGTCCAGCTGGTTTTGATGGCGAGGTGTTTTTGGTCGCTGAGCATCATTCTGGGCAATCATTCATTTTAGAGCGTGTTTTTGGAGCTTTTCCACATGTTGCATGAATGAAGATTGTTATTTTCTATTGATATCAGTGTGTCTGAAATATACTACATTTGATAAACAATCTTAAGTAAAGTATGTTCTTCACCACCAAAAAATAATATCCCGCTGAATTCTACAAATGCAGTCGCATCTAACAGTGGTGTAAGTTGGGTAATCGTGTGTGTGTGACATTTATGTTTGTACATGACAGGTTTGTTTAACAGAGCCACTAAATCAAGTTTCTAAGGTGCTGCTTTCAGAGGTTGTTTTGAAGGCTGAATTCTCCAGGGAGCCGAGCTGTGTGCGAGTCTCTGGGTTAGAAATCCTACAGAATTTAAGCATCTATTATAATACTTTATGTTTGTACATGACAGGTTTGTTGTAACCAGCAGTGAAATAAAGACTCTCATTTCACTGCTGGTTATATATGCTCTATATAATTGTGCATGTGACAAATAAAACTCTTGAATCTTGAATCTTGAATCTACTTTAAGAATCCGTATAAGAATGCATGAAAGCTTGGAAAAGACCTTGACATTGAAGGATGTTTAATTTGAAATTTGAAAAGCAAGCCATGTAAGACACTACAGAAAAACAGCCCTCTCTTTCTATTGCTTTAAAGTGGACCTATTATGCTTCTTTTCATGATATGAGTCTCTGGTGTCTCCAGAATGTGTCTGTGAAGTTTCAGCTCAAAATACCCCACAGATCATTTATTATAGCTTGTCAAATTTGCCTCTATTTAGGTGAGCAAAAACATGCCGTTTTTGTGTGTGTCCCTTTAAATGCAAATGAGCTGCTGCTCCCGCCCCCTTTCCAGAAGAGGGCGGAGCTTTAACAGCTCAACAACAACAAAGCTGGAGAATCTCACGCAGCCAAAATGAGGATTGTCAGTAACGGTGTTCAGCCTTACATGCTTGCAGAGAAAGTCTTGCCAAAAGAAAGTTACTGGGTTGTGCTTTTTCACGTTTTCTGGGTTGGTAGATGCACCGGGGACCCAATTATAGCACTTAAACATGGAAAAGCCAGATTTTCATATCCCCTTTAATAGGAGGCTTCCTGAAATTCATTAATAACATTCAGCTCTCTGCATCCTATAAGGCCATGTTCACAAATCAATGTAATCAGCCACACAAGGACTAAAAACCCTCATAAAGCAGACGGTCAATGAGCTTCATACATCTAGCAAACATAATCCTTGCACTAATCAAGACGCTGTTAGCATCGAACCATTAAGACACATCAAGCCATGCGAGTCATTAATGGTGTTATATTAATTGCATTTCAGCCATTCACACTGCATCAATAGTAAGACAGGTACAGATGAATGAGCAACTGTTAAAATTGCTCATATTTAAGGTTTGGACAAGACAATGACACCGTGTCTTACACCGTGTCCTAACCAGACATCGCATCATACAATAAAGGGCATCTTTAAACTTTTAAAGTTTTTTTCCTGACCAGCTGTGATGACAAAACATGACAATTCTATTTTAGAAACGGTTTCCATTTCTATGACATCGCAGCTGGAACAACAACATACGAAGTATGACAATGATAATCTCAGGTACTGATTATGTGCTTTATTTAATGTTAAAATAACTTATTGTGAGTTTGAATATCATTATAGCCATACTGGAACAAGAACATTCAAACTGAGCAAACAAGAGTATTCTATGACAAACATTGTTTTACTCACTGAGTATGTATGTTAAAATGGTGTAATATTTATGAATTTGATTATGTGCTTATCCATTTGGCTGTTAGTGCTAAACGTTTGCAGAGAGACTCCGCCCACACGCTCTTTTGATTGGCTGTGATTTTGGATTGATTTGGTTGCGAGTGCAGTGCGCTTGCAAAGAGACTCTGCCCACACGCTCTTCTGATTGGCTGTGATTTTGGATTGATTTGGTTGCGAGTGCAGTGCGCTTGCAAAGAGACTCCGCCCACGCGCTCTTTTGATTGGCTGTGATTTTGGATTGATTTGGTTGTGAGTGCTAAACATTTGCAGAGAGACTCCGCCCACACGCTCTTTTGATTGGCTGTGATTTTGGATTGATTTGATTGTGAGTGCTAAACATTTGCAGAGAGACTCCGCCCACACGCTCTTTTGATTGGCTGTGATTTTGGATTGATTTGGTTGCGAGTGCAGTGCGCTTGCAGAGAGACTCCGCCCACACGCTCTTCTTATTGGCTGTGATTTTGAATTTGTTTGGTAGCGAGTGCAGTGCGTTTGCAGAGAGACTCCGCCCACACTCTCTTCTGAGTTTTGTTGCATCTCTTAGTGGAGTCATTTTACATTTTAACTGATCAGACTTGGTAGGTAATAAATAAATCTCATAGTCTGAAGCAATGATTTTTCAATGATTTTTGACCAGACTATCATAGACTCTTGGAGAGCTACAGATATTTTTTCTTGTTTTGAGCACAAAACAAGACTTTTTACTCCCAATGAAATATTTAGATTTTGTTTAAAGCTTTAGTTGCTAACTGTCAAAATGCTCTCATAAAGATGGTAAGATTGGAAGAAGAGAGGCACAGAGGCAATGTTACACCTTCTGTTCTCGTCTCATTCAAACTGAAAGCTCTGACAGAGTGACACTGACCTGCTCACAGAGGAACAGCATCAAAACTGACTAAACCGCTGAGTTTCAGCCTTGAAAGAAAGGTGTAAAATGTAGTGGGCTAAACCGACATCCAAAGTTTGGCCAATAAGTATCACTTGTAATACATCATCTTTGTCATAGCCAAGGGCTCCAATCAGCGTCTAGACAGTAAAACAGAGAGGAAGATAGCAGTGGGGACGGAGAAGGAGGGGTGGACCAGCCTCAGGGATTGAAACAAGAGAAAAACACTTGGAAAAAAGTTTCGTTTTGGCCAATTGGGTCAGACGCTCACGTTTAAACGCCTCCTCAGGGACATTTGTGCTGATGTTTTGGTTTGATGAAGTCATGTCTAAGTGAAATTGAGAATCTGTTATTGGCAAATGTGTTTTTTTGTCCTCACTGTGATGGATTGCTTGACCTTCTTCTAGGTCTCGAGAGTTCTAGACCTTTGCAAACTAATTAAAATACTGTAGCAACTCAATTGTGCCACAGAAACTTCAGTTAGCTGCTAATTTGCTAGATTGGTGGGCAAACGGTAGCTCGGGTAGGTCAAAAAACACACAAGGAGAAGCGTTACGATTTATTACAACATCAGACATTTGCTTTTGGATGGGATTCGATTTCTCAGAGGACCGTTGAGTTGATTTGCTCTGGAAGTTTTACTGAGGTTTTGTGAGAAAAACACAGACATGGCAGATTCGGGCCGGATTAATGCTGCCTTCACATCTAACTATAGTTTCCTAGTTAAAAACTGGACATGAACACCCTCTCAAGTCGTATTTACCACTAGGATGTTTGCGAATAATTTCGATACCCAAGTTCCTAAAATGGACAGGCCATAAACTTTAAACAACAATTGCTTTTGTGACTGGTTATGTTTATTAGTTTTTTTTCCGCAACTACATCTCCTTGTCTTGTCATTAAAGTAGTGCATATTTACAAATATTGTTTTCATACAACAGTTTAAAAAAAAATGAGGTGACTTTTAGACACAGTATTACCTGTTTTGCTCTATTTCGTCAACGAAAATAGTTCCATTACTGAATAAATCAATCCATTTGAACAGCTTGGTTGAATGAATGATTCAACGACTCATTCATTAAGAAAGCCAATAAGCTTGTTCGAGATGCATCTGTGGTGCACAGACTGACATCAAAGTACAGCGAGAGTGATTCAAAAGCATAAGGATTCATTTGCTCTCCAATCGTTCTTGCGGTACTTTGATGTCATTGGTCTGCGCAGCGGTGATGCATCTCGAACAAGCCTAAAAGCCTCGTTCTTGAAATGATCAGTCGTTTGAACGAATCATTTGAATCAATGACTCAGTGATTCGCTCATTAACCTATCCACGACAAGTCCTAAACCTGCCAAGGTATCAACACATTAACACAAAATATTGTCTGATCATTATTATCAACAAAAATCCCAGAAAATATCAAGATATAATTTTTTTTGTCAATATCACACACCCCTACGCTAAATTATTTGGCTTTAATATGATTTTCCCAATAAATAGGCAAGAATAAGCCTGGTGTCCTCCATGATTCCCATTCTTTCCGACTACAAAGCACTTGAATGCGACAAACTCGTAATCACGACTTCACGTGAAGGCAGCATAAAATCACAAAGTACGCCTGAGAAACACGAGTTTCGCTAACATCCTCTGGGAAAACTAGTCCCGTCCGAATAGGGCTCTAGAGTATTTGGGTTTTTCCTGCATACGAGTTAGTATTTAGATTTGTGGTTTAACAGAAGAGAGAACATAAAGTGTGTGAGAGGAAAAGTCTTCTCCCCTTTCTTTTTCTGCACTGACACTGTATAGGTAATTCCCTTGTTGCTCGCTCAGTCTCCCATCCTCTTCAAATGCTCCAGGAGGTTTTATAGACAAACATAAAGCTGGAATGTGCAATATAGATCCCTGCTGTCGTTCTCCCCTGCCAAAACCTCTTCCTTTTGTTGGTTTCATCTCTAGATCACAGCTCTCAGAAGCAGCTGGAAACTGCAGAACCATCTTTCGCTCAAGGAAGAGCAGCAGTTGTGGCCTTTGGCTGACCTTCATTTGATCACATTTGCAAGGAAACGTTTCTCATTAAAAAGATAGCAGCTGATGAAGATGAGGTAACGATAAAGAGGAGGTACCGGGTGGTCCGATGATACACAAAGCTGTAGATTGTTCGTTTTCTTTACTTAATTATGGCAGTACTGGAATCACTTATTCCACTTATACTACGGGTACCACACCTCAAGACATTGTTCAGATGTTTTATTTCAAGACATTTGTCAGGTTTTTGTCCTTAAAATGCTCTTGTGTAGGACTAATTTCTTTCACATCTCATCCCACGCCTCCGTTGCTAATTCCAAAACGTCATTTTAGAGCTAGTGACAGAGGCTTGAGGCATTGATAGCAGAATAATGCAGTTATTAATGCAGTTATAGAGAGAGAGAGAGATCTGTGCGTCTCTCATCAGTGTTCGGCAGCAACAGTTTCGCTATTTCTACTAATAGCGAAACTGTAAGTTTATCTGCTTCAAAAACAGCGCCTTTATTTTCCTCACTAGTGAGAAATGTCTTGCAGTTTTTAAATTAACAAACTATTTTACTATTTTTAATCATCAGAGCAGTGCTGAGTGTGTGTCTGTACTGTCTGTGTGTGTTTGAAAGTGCAGGAGAAAGAGAGTATGTGCTTTCTGTACATAATAAAATGTAATTTTGTGGCAAAAAACATGGTTTTTATCCTATTGTTTACTATATTTATTTTCTTGGTCAGTGTCGTTGTGGGTTTTGGTTCTTTTGCTGTTGTAGGCTGTAAAAACTGAAATCATTTGGCGAAGTGATATGAACATGTAATGCGGTCAAGACCTGCCTGGAACTACTTTATCTGTGCGTTTCCCTGAAAAGAAGTGCAAACCTTAGAATGTTCATCAGCCAATCAGATTCAAGCGTTCAGCAGGTCCGTAGTATAATAATTTAATAATCCAGCCTGAAACATTGGTGTAAGGCAGATGTTGGCAGGTAAGATTTGTATCCAAAAGCTGTAAAATATGGTGTACGGCGGTAGGAAAGCAACAAGATCCGTCCAAATCCAAGATACTGTCTACCAAGATGCCTTCACTAAGTTTTCCTTCACTGATTATATAATAAAATACTGTGCATTTTTTTTTATTATTGGTTAAAGAATAAATATAACATCTGAAGCAGCAGTAGAATTCATAAATTAACAAATAAATGTTAATTATTACTTTAAAAGTAGTTTAATGTATTATTACTATTTACTTAATAGTTAAATAAAATGTATTTAATAAGTTAAATAAATATATATTTAAAAATGAAATAAGTAATAATACATTAAAATACTTTAAAACAAATATTAAATTAAATATTTTTTTATTATTTTAATTTAACAGGCCTCCATTAAAGGCAAAATATGTAATATTTTTGGATTAAAATATCCAAAAACCACTAGAACAGTGTTATATATTTTGCTGACTTGACCATACCCGCGTTACTCTCGATTTCTCATTTTCTTTGTTTATATTAATATGATTTTCTAAAATCGATCTAGTTTACTGAAGTGTGCAACAAGTGTCTCACAGCAGCCGCCGAGCGAACGCTCAGAGTAACGTTATTACATCATTTCCAACACTCAAATATATCTAATATGATAAACAGCGCTGCGTTACCCCTCATACGCTTGACTGGAAGAAGCTGAAGCGGTGACTGTGGCATAATAAAAGTCCCGCTGCTCTCGAGCCTTGTTGAGCTCGTCTCTCATTAGCAATCGCTCCAGCTCCTCGTTCAGCTCCGACATCACTCGCCCTGCTCTGCTTCATACTACAGTAACGTTAATAATCTCATCCATGAACATGATTTCTGCCCGAGTCCTATCCCGATTCTTTTCCAGCAGCTGTGAGGTGAAGACGACAACTCCCAAGATTCCATGCTCAATCTCGGCATCATCAAGCTACGCCTTTGTTTTGAACAGGCGACATCTAGTGGCGAAAAATTACATATTGTGCCTTTAAATAAACACTAGTCACAAGACACTTTGGTTATTGCTTTAATTAGATTAGAAGCGATGTTGTGACGCACACATTGACTGGGCAGTGAGGAGAAGGTTTCTTCTAATCCTCGATCAGAACAGAAGAATGAAGAACGTCTCTCACAGACGTCAGATTCAGCCTCAAGCCAATGAAATTCCAGCTCGTGGAGCCCAAACAGAACTCTGGGAATTCTGTCTGGGCTCTGGTTAAATCAGCTTGGCAGCAACTGAGCACAAATATTTTCAGAGAACATTTTCAACATGGAGCTTCTACTGGCTCGGCCACAATACACAACCACTAGCCTCACACACCCACACACACACACACACACACACACACACACACAATTCATGATGCATTTTTGGAATGCTCTGGAATTTTCCTCTGTCAAACCTGATTGAATCTGATGGCCTCTGGATCTGTTTTAGGTGTGTTTTATTCTCTGAAGGAACAATGGAATAGCTTGCCGCTTACCTCATCCTCGCTTAAAACAATAGAGCGCTGAGCTTTTGTTTAATGGTTCTTTTTCCTTTCATCTCGTCTCATTTCAAGCCAGTCTTCTGGAATAATATCATCACCATACTGTCTCCTGGCACAAGCCAGAGGGGGAACTGATATTCATAATGAAACATGCACTTTCATTAAACAACAAAGACACGGGGCATCATACCACCAGTGCATAGGTTCTTTTTAGTTATTAATAAAGCAATAATTCATTAGAGCGTGCTGTTTTCTTTGTTCCATCTCATTCTGTATTAGATCGGCCTCATGAAACATCCACGGTTGTTAATAAATTGCAGTTATGCACATTAGAGATTCATTTAAGTGGATCTTCAGGGTCTCCACAACACAAGATTACCTGCTCACATACTGTATCCACACCGTCATAAACTCTCTGCCCTGCACAAACCTCGTCTATGATTTGATCAAGCACCTCAGTCCTCCCACTCACAGCATTTTCAAGGGAACAGGGAGTAAACGGCCTGGTGTTTTCTTAATTGTTTGCAGCTAGTACTCGCGTGTTCTCACTTCTCACTCAATTATGCTGAAAAAGGAGCTGCACAGATTTTGCCAGGTGTTTGTCCCAGTCGCACACAGAGAAAAATGTTGAAAAACAACGTCACAATGACGCCATCTGCTGGTAAATGTACAGTACTGTGATTTTTGCAGTCATTCTGTTGGGTGGGCAGGGTTATTATCATTAAAACTATTAATAAAAAGATTTATGTTAATTGAGGTAAAGTAAAAATTAATAAAAAAAACATATAAATATTTGTTAAAAAAACAAGGGAACATTTATAATTTTTGTTTAGTTTAATTTGAAGCACTAAAATTAAAAACTAAATAAAAACTAAATAAATAAACTGAAAAAAATATTAAAAAGAAACGAATAAAATGACAAAAGCACATGACTAAATGACTAAAAATTTAACTAAAATTAACACGAAAACTAAAAATGAAAAAATAAAAGCTAATTCAAAATATTAATAAAACTGTTATAAAATTGCTGGAGGGTCATGGTCCAGAAATGGGTTTTAAGGATTGCAAGAAAAAAAAGGGGGGAAAAAATAAAATAATAATAATAATAAAACTGGATGGTTGTGGATGTTATAACAATTTGTTATAAAATTTTATATTTTGGGAGGACAGTTTTTTTATTTTTTATTATATATTTGTATATATTTATTTAATTTTTGACTTTAAAGGCTGTACATTTACTATATTTTGGCACAATTTTTATAATTTTGGCAAAAAAATACATATTTTTTCATTGGTAAAATGTAATAAAAAATGTAAAAAATAAAAAATATTTTA